>JARHVA010006469.1:432500-550000 GCA_037957365.1 Torreya grandis | reverse complement strand
TCTCCTCATCATTTTGTAAAAATTAAGGGATAACCATTTTGAACCTATCCTAGCATTAAAGGATTGGTGAAAATATTTTTATGCATGATAAGAAAAACTAAAGGAACTTTCAAACAAAAAATTGTACATTTTAAAACTTTTGATAGTAATTCAAACAAATATTCATATTTGTCTTCTAAGTCTCTAAATATTAAACAAAATATTTATCCAAAATATCCTATACAAAATTGAATAGTTTCAGATGATTTTATTAATAACCAACATCATGTTAATCATAACATTAATCATTATGAAACTTTAAGAAATGAATTCACATTCACATAAGTAGTTTCTTGTGTAAAACATTTACTACCTACTAAGTTACCCATAAAAGTATGGATTCCTAAATCAACACAATTATAAATTGAACATCATAACATGCATACACATAATGAATCATATATTACAAATGTAAGAAATAACACTGTAAATTATTATTATGCATTATTATTCCCATCAAGTTGAAAATTTACTTAAAATACCAACTGTAAAATGTTAAGCATAAAGGATAACAATGACTATTTATAAATTTATTTTAAACATGGTAACATCACATGATAAACTCAAATTAGATTTATAAACAAAAATGATCTAATATAATACAAATATTAGTCAATGATAGGTCCATAAACACTAATAGCTAAAGTGTAATCAATGTCATGATCTACATTTGTATCATCTACTAATGGTGCATGTGAAGTTTAAACAACCCCTACATCTTGAGATCTTGATCTACTTCTAATCTTGTCATGGGCCTCGTAGGATTGCAACCACTTTGTATTGGTTGTATGTTCATCATGAAGATCAACATATTTTTTAAAATTATCATAAGAAACTTTGATGCTCAAGTAGGTGGGATAACCTATTATTGCGATAACTCAACACAAAGCGTATCTTGCTCTTTCACTTGTGCATCACACTCCACCCTTAGTACCTCAAGTGCTCTAGTCATATCCATATCCATGTGTGTGTGTGTGTGTGTGTGTGTGTGTGTGTGTGTGTGTGTGTGTGTAGGTATAGTAGTAATAAAAATTGTATAAAATAAATAGGAATGGTGATAAGAGTATGATAAACATCATATGAATAAATATTATAGAAGTGAGATGAAATAAATTATTGAGAATAAAATAAATTGAATAGGAAACATAATCAACTAAATAGATGAGAGGTCTTTGTATGCAATGAGTTAGGATTGAAGTAAAAATATCTTATATATATATATATATATATATACATACATATATATATATATATATATATATACATATATATATACATACATATATATATATATACATATATATATATATATATATACATATATATATATATATATATACATATATATATATATTAGAGAATATAAATAGAATAGATCCCATTGATAATTAAAAATTATTGAGAATAAAATAAATTGAATAGGAAACATAATCAACTAAATAGATGAGAGGTCTTTGTATGCAATGAGTTAGGATTGAAGTAAAAATATCTTATATATATATATATATATACATACATATATATATATATATATATATATATATATATATACATATATATATACATATATATATACATATATATATATATACATATATATATATATATATACATACATATATATATACATATATATATATATATATATATATATATATATATATATATATATATATATTTGAGAATAAAATAAATTGAATAGGAAACATAATCAACTAAATAGATGAGAGGTCTTTGTATGCAATGAGTTAGGATTGAAGTAAAAATATCTTATATATATACATATATATATATATATATATATATATATATATATATATATACATATATATATATATACATATATATATATATACATATATATATATATATACATATATATATATATATATACATATATATATATATATATATACATATATATATATACATATACATATATATATATATATATATATATATATATATATATATATATTTGAGAATAAAATAAATTGAATAGGAAACATAATCAACTAAATAGATGAGAGGTCTTTGTATGCAATGAGTTAGGATTGAAGTAAAAATATCTTATATATATATACATATACATACATACATATATATATATATATATATATATACATATATATATATATATATACACACATACATATATATATATATACATATATATATATATATATATATATATATATATATATATTAGAGAATATAAATAGAATAGATCCCATTGATAATTAAATTAGGATATGACCAATGGATCCACTAAACCTATTAAAAGGAACACCTACAACGCAATCTTAGAAGAAAAGGATCCAAAACCTCTAGATAATCAACAAAATATAATATCCCTAATTAGGTCTATATTATAAAGTAATAAAATATTATAATCAATAAATTTAAGTAAGGGAATACATTAAAAAAATATTTTAAATGGTAAAGGACCCATGGTAGGAAAACAAGGGCCTAGGCTACCTAAACTCTATAAATGGCAACTTTGAATAATCCTATGGAAACACTAAATTTAAGTATAGAGAGAATTCAAAAAAGTATACATACATTCATTAATAAATAAATTATGAAACTTCTATATATAAAAATGGAAGAGCTAGGGTTATAAAATACTTACCTTGAACATGACCAAACAAGCCTCAATCTCTCCCTTGTCAAATGGTGTTTTTCAAGAGGTTGTTATTGTTTTAAGGATCTCAATGGATGAGTTAAGATCTAGGGTAAAATGAATCCTCATATTTCAATTAATATTCTACAAGAAAATATTTTCCCTCCAAGATAATATCTAAATAATAAATCCTCTAAAATTTAGACTTAGTGCAAAAGTGCAAGCAATAGAAATGAAAATGAATGTTCATCTCTATTGGACTAAAATGATGGCTTGTATTTATAATGATGAGTGACGTTAATCCATACCATATATTTACCTGACAATATCAGTTAACTTGATTTAGTCTTAAATGGGTATAATAACATCATACTAAGATTTCCAGGATAACTTAGTTGTGAAGTGTATGCTAGAATGTTCAAAACTTCATCAACCTTATCGATGTAGTTGGGATGGGGATAACGATTTGAACTATATCAAAGGGGATAACATATTTATAAAATGTAATACTTGACATAATTATAGGGTTAAATATGGAAGGATATAGTTTAGGGGATAAAATTTTAATAAGATAAAATGGATATGGGGATAATTAGTAAAAAACAACGTCTCTTACGAAGCACCATCTATCTACCCACCACTTTCTTAGTGTACCCTTTAAGGAGTGCACTCAAATATATTTAAACTTGAAATGTTTATCAAAGAGATAAAGTGTTATTAAATGATAATTTATTTATAAAATATTTTGTGTATACCTATGCTCCACCTGAAACTCATCACATGTTACCGTAGTGTAACAAGGGATGGTGCTTTGGGAAAAAACATAAAAACATAGTAAATAAACTAAAAAATGTAGTAGAAAGTGGAAACTAATTTAAATTATATAAATTACACATAAATATAGTTACTTACCTTTTTATATTGAAAAATAAGATACATGTGTAGATGATAATGGTAGGTGTTCAATGTATAGAGCAAAAGACGAACCTGAAAATCAGAGAAAAATTAAAAAAAAAATTCAAAAATATTCTCTTAGAACTAGAAGGTGCTTTAGTTGTAGAGGGTTATATGGCTTATTTTAGTTTTATAAAATAATACAAGGAATTAAATATATGATAAAAATATGGAATTTATCTATAAATAACTCAATGCTAGAAGACCTTAAAATTTTTACTATAAAAGGGTAAATTAGTATTCATTTATGCATTTTCTATGTATGGAAACTAGATATTTGTGTATAAATTTTAGGTATGATGGATCACATAGGAGGTAGATGATTTTTTGGATGTATCATAACTACGACTAGCATGGTTTAGTTATGAGGTGTATTTATTGTAAATTTTAGTATTTTGGATAAAATTGGAGTAGATTAGGAAAAGTAGCCATTAGGGTAAATCTATGTAACAAAAGTTCCCCAAAAAGTATAATTTTAGAGTTAAAAATATGATGTGAAATGGGTAGGGAATAAAAATTCAAAATCTAGGTCTGGGGCATTTATTATGGCCTAGTGAAAAATCATCACCTAGTCTAAATAGTATCAACCAGATTGATGTAGTTAGAAATTCAAGGTAATGAGAACTTATCAATGTAGTCTAAATTGGCTGATGTAGTTGAACCAATTTTGGCTGATGTCATCTAATGTGGTCAACATAGGTGAAAATAGTAAAATGGTCAATAATGTATATCTTATCTAATGTCATCAATAATTAGCCTTGTCGATGTAGTTAAACATGTGTCTAAAGCATATGATAATGGATGATAACATGTATGCAAGACAATGTAGAATAGTAAATGGATGATATAGTGGGTCATGGATGATTTAATTATGATTTGTAGATGGATTATGTAGTAAGATATGTGTCCAATATAGTTTATAAAATAAAATGGTCAATGTAGTAAGGTACATGTCCAATGAAGTAATTAATTTAAAATAAAAAGACATTTATAATTTTTATGTATAGTTTATTTAAGTTTTTTCTCTATTGTTTGATATTTTTTAGAGTATTCTAATATAATAGATACTACTAGATGTTATATGGTAACTATATTTATTAGAATAGTTATCAGTAGT
This sequence comes from Torreya grandis, assembly GCA_037957365.1. NCBI lineage: Eukaryota > Viridiplantae > Streptophyta > Pinopsida > Cupressales > Taxaceae > Torreya > Torreya grandis. Next base: position 545,267 of record JARHVA010006469.1, on the reverse strand, counting down.
TGATTGAGCTCATCTGACTATGTTAGGATTCAATGTTATTATGGAGATGTGGTAGATCCCATTCAGTGTAGAGTTAGTCACCATGTTGTTCGGATCAAGGGAGAGACTAAATAATAACTTTTGGTGGGTGGTGGATGGGATTAGCATCAAAGTGGGTATCACATTGGGGAGATGTTCATGCAATTTTAGTCTTACCTATTATGAAAACACCTATAGTTTGAAAACCCATGGGTTCCTCTAATGAGATGAAGGATTTATTTATGTCTGCCATAGGTTACACAAGGTATGATGAGTGAGGGTTTCACATCAATTTATTTTTTGTATATTTATCTACTTTTTGGATATCAAAGACATGTTTATTAGACTTATCATAGCTTAAGTGATATGTCATAAGTTGGATGGTAGAGTGACAATGTATATTATATACATGTATGGATCTATGTTGGATCATGATAAATTATATGATTTAGGTTTGGCTATGAGGGTGAAGTTATTACATTATTACACATTATTTTATAAATTGACCAACAGAATATGAGGCATGTTATTCTATTGGGGAGTTTGATTTATGATTCATTCCTTATGTATAGACTGATAGGGTTACCCTATGTTGTGCATTATGCCCTCCCATGACTATAGATATAGGGATATGATCATAATTTATAGGTGATTTCCCATGCACTAGGATTGTAGATAATGCAACATGGGTAGATTATTTGGCATCCATATGTGAGTATTATAGATGCATAGGCATCATGTCCATGCATTTTGAAGGCATAGGCATGAGTTAGGATCATTGTAAATTATTTTTGGTTGATCAAGCCTTAAATATATTATCATGTATCAAGTCAATTAGAATAACACACCTAACATCTACTCTTTTGGTTCTATCTTGTTAGGCTCATTATTCAATGAAACAATATTGTGTGAGAGGTGGATGGGTATTTGTTTAGGTACCAATCGTGCAACCTCTTCATCCAAGGGAAGAGATACAGTAAAAAACATGATAGTGATGATGGACTATTGTAAGAGGATGAGTAGAAGTGGTAGTTACTCTATAGGAACAAAAAATACATGCAAAAGCACCACCATTGATTCAGCCATAGAAGCATCGATAAAGGTGGGTTCATCCACAATTACAGATGTAGCTATAGTTGTAGTTGCAGTATAATGAGTATATGTCTAAATAAGCTCTTACCTAAATGATAGTGAATTAGATATGTATTATAGGATGACATGTGCATATCATCCATCTAGTGAATTATACATATTTTATGCCTCCATCAATATTTGATAATTAGGAGGTGTTATGTGATCAAGCTGATGGTATTATTATTGGTAAGTAAAAATGTGTTTACATTGATTTGTTTCTTAGATATTTACTATAGATATGCTACATATATGTGTCATGACCTCATATTTTTTATTCTCATTTTTCTTTTTGTGGCACTATTGGTTGATCTATTGTTGTTGTTTAACATGTTAATTGTTTATTGCTATGTTTGGTTGATTTAATTACTTATGAACTATTATCATAGACATGTTTAGACTCTATATTGAGTTGATTTTATGATGTGTTCTGGAAATTTTACATTTTCCTATTGTTATTCAAATTCAATTCAAAATTGGTTGATTATGTTGGATAAATTCAATTTAAAAATTACTTATCATATTTAATGTTGTCACCCCATTTAGATGTAGTTAATGTATCATCTCAATGGTTCTAAGAACAAGGAAACATTAGCTACATTGGTTATGGACTTCAATAGGAGTAGATACAAGGGATAATGAGAAGTTTTTTAATATTATTCTAAATTGAATGATTACAAGCTTTATCTTGTATGATCAATTGACTATTTAGTTTTTACATCTATTATGTTACTTAAGTAAGTTGATTTATGTTTAAGTATTTGACTGTGTAAAGTCTTTTGATTGGGTTAAGTGTGTTCAATGATCATGATTAATTCCTATGTTTTCCATTTTTTCATTATCTTAATGTCATTTTCAATTCAATCATTGTTCCTATTGTGGACAAGTTATTTATTGACTTGTTTGGGACCATGACTAGGTCATGGGGTCTTAATTAGTTCATTATTAATGTTATGATTTTTTGATGGGTTGACCATAATAGATAATTAGGTTATGATGACCCAAATCCCAAGGACATCCACATCAATTAGCTTAGAATAATTTATGCTTTGGTCATTTTTTGTTATTTTGGAGTTCATTTTACTCAAACCCTAACTAAATACTACCAAAGTTTTAGGCAAGGCAATTAGAAACCTAGTGGTTTGGATTGGGATTGCTAGTTTGGTTTTGTAGATTTATTTTTAGTGAAAATTAAGGTTGGTTTTTGTCCCACATATTTAGTTATTTTTAGAAATGATTCAAGATAAATGTGGTATTTAATGAAAACTTCAAGAGTTTGAATGTGATCAGTTGGGTACAAGAATAATAGATTTTTTCTTAGAGGCCATGATTTATTTTTCAATTTTTTTGTGAATAATAAGTGGATTATTATTATTATTATTATTTTGCAAGAATATGGTACATATTAATGTTTTTTATTTGGAGTTTTTTAAAAATAAAAATGAACCACTATAGGTTTGTGGTGAATTTGATAAAGTTCACAATGAACCTATAATGTATATAATCAACTTACAATCATGTTTAATCCATTAATGGTGAAATAGGTTGTTTTGTTAGAACTTTATTTTGTTATATTTACACTACAACTAGAGTAAGGTGTTATTCTAGATATTTTATGTGGATTCAAACTTTATTTTGGCAGGGTTTTTAATTTGGGAATGTGTTCAATTTTGTAATGTTTTATTACCCCTTAAGGGAAAATTAGAGGTTATTATTATTGTGGACTGGTTTTTACAAAAGTAATTGGCTTATATGCATTGAATTTATTGTTGTATTCCAAGTTCTTAATATGACTTTCATGTTATGCTTGTCATGTGATTATTACCTTATTTAGGTGTGGATTAAGTTAACAAGTTTTGACTGTAGGTGATTTTTTTGTATTATTATTTGAATTCTATTGAGTTACAATTTTTATATAAAGGACTGTATGTTCATTATATTTTTTGTGATGGCTATACGCGTGTTTCACTTTTTCATATGGGATGAAGAACCTAGTTCTAGTTTAAACAATTAGGATTGAGTTTTCTTATTATAGTATGACTTTTGTTTTCATTTTGTGAAAGGAATTAAATGAGGATTGGGGTTTAGAATATTTTCATTATCAAATATTTTGGACTCTTTTTGGTGTCAATCTAATTTGGTTAAGAGTTTGGAGATAAATGTAATTATGGTTATTTTTAATTTTATTTGTTAACCAAAATACCAGAATGGTATATAGTTATAAAGGTTAAACTTGATGGATTCATAAAATTATAATTGATTCATGAAAGTCAATCTGATTTGTTCTCATATTTATCAATAACATTGAAACCAGTCATAGGTACCTCTCTCTTCAAGGGTCTTAACATACCGTTAATTTGATTAATAATTGTTGTAATGTTTTGGATGATTCTTCAGTCTTGTGAATTTACTTTTGGAATTGTAAGTTTAGAAGATCTAATTATAGATTTACCTTATATACTATCATTTTTTTTAACTCCACGTCCAAGTAAAGGATGGGGTGGTCTAGGGACACTAATGGAGGGCTCATTGGGATGGAAGGAGTGGGTGGTTAATTCACCATCTATAGGAGTTTTTCATAGGTGTTTTAGACTTACCTATGGATCTACACTATGTTTCTTTTAATTTATTTGGGTTTAGGATTAAGTTGAAAATTGGTGATTAAAGTGTAAACATGAATATGATCCTTTCTATAACTAAAATATATTTCAATACTTAGTTTATGAATGATTCAATTAAACTGATTATGAAAAGATTATTCATTAATGGTTAGTTCTAAATTATTTAAGCATTAAGTTATTGATTAGGATGATTTACTTACAAAATGATGTTATTATGTGCATATTGGCATTAATTATAGTTGTTTACTAAGTTGAATAGTCTCTAGATAGTGGATTTTTAACATGAAGTATAAATATTTATATCATTAACTCTAATAGTTTAGTGATGAATTAAGGACATATAATACTTTGCATTGATGATTTAGTATACTATGCTCTACACTACTACATTGTTTTAGAATTGTTTAGAGTCTTAAAATGACTGAATTGAAATATTAAAAGTTATAATTTTTAGTTTGCCTATATAGATGACTTTTATACTTATTTTATACAATGATTAGTGTACTATATTTAATGTTTAAATCATGATTGTAACATTGATTTATAATGGGTAATACCCTTGAGTTAATGTTAACTAAGTTAAATCCCTTTATATATAGAACATTTGAATGTTCATTAGATGTGGAAATTGATAATGTTTAATGTTTTAGAAATTAATATAGTATTTCACTTTATTGTTTAATGATAGTGGTTATACTTGGAATTGTCATTTTGGCTATGATTAAATTTTGGGAGAAGTAAGTTGTTAGTTGATGTAGTAAAGTCTCTACATTCAATTATAATATATTTAGAGCTTAAAATTATTCTATCTCTATTGTGAAAAACATTATGATGTTTATGCTAACTCTTCATTATGGAGAAAGATTGATGAAATGGATTATAACATTTAGTTTAATAGTTAGAAATTGTGTGAAATATTGATATTTAATACATGAGGGCTTATTGAGAATATTAACTAGTAAAAATTTAATTATGAGTTAATTTGGTTCTTTTTGTTTGATGGAAGTGCATTTAATTTTGTAACAAATCATGTCTTAGTTATATCAAGCTATATTAATAACTTCACACAATGTCATTTTATATTATTACCCAATTTTATATCATATGAGAACTTATCAAATCTCAAATACAATCCTTTAGGATAATCTTGATATCAAATTTCATTGGAAAAAATCATTTTTTGTTAGATTACTATATGAATATAATGGACATCATAAGTCACAAATCACTATGAGGTAAATAGAGAAGGTGATCCTTCAGTTTCAAATCTAAAGTAAATAAGGAAAAATTGTGTGGCTTAATCTTTCATTGTTTATAAAGGCAAGTTAAAAGAGTAAGTGAATATTAAGATGCTTGTTAGTTGGTTCATCTAAGATGAGGAAATGTAATCCCTCATGAAATTATTAAATTATCTTTATGAAAAATGCAATCATGATTGTTGAAATGTCAATAGCTTGTTTATGATTCCTATGAATTATTGATAATCATCTATCATCTAGCTTGATGAAGTACAATTGGACCCTATGACTAACATGATATATGTATAGTAAGTTGTTACTATATGGTATTGTGGGATGGTAAATTTATCTTCCTAACTAAATTGGTTTTGTAGCTACCTAATTATATTATGTATAATTTGATGTGGTTCCATTTGATGTAGCAGACATCTATGTGGTAATGTTCATTGATAATAAGAATCATTAATGTATGTTTATTTAATTTAGATTATATAATCAAACATTTTGAATGTTATTATTATAAAAACCATGAGTGATGTGATCATAGCTCTAGTCATCACTAAGTGACATAAGTATGTTTCCCTAATTTGTGGAAATAGCCTTCTTGTAACATGAAAGATGAAAGTAATTCACATGGTTTGCATTGTATTGCTTTTGTAAATAATGAGGAACCTTATTTATTTTTGATCTAATATATTATGCAAATCATTAATTAAATAAAATTATTATGATTATTCTTTTGTTTTATATTTGAAACACTTCTGCTTTAATTCTTGTGTTTCCCTTGGTTATCTATTTAGTATCCTTAGCTAAAAGTTAAGTAGTTAATCCTTGAGGTCAAGATTGATTTATGTCAAGTTTAGGCACCCAGGTATGGATAAAGTTGTAAATGGTTATTTTAGGAAGACCATAGTGGAAGAATTTAGACTAGATTTTATGAGTGTTCGTTAAGTACTCTGATACACCCCAATATACATGCTTATTGGATAGATAACTTCTTAATAGCATCCTTTAGAAAATTTATCATTATTCGAATACCTATGATTTCCCTAACACAATTATTTACCTGATCATGCTTTTACAAATTAGTTTTCTTAAACATTAGGATTTGTACCAAAGCTGAATTATCTCTATGTTTTAAAAAGTAGTTTTTTACATTATTGTATTAGATAGGTTTCATGATCTAGGGAACTTTGGTAAAGAAGTTTAGTACTATTGACCTACCTATTTTTTTTAAAAAATTTCAGCTCAAGATGGTGAGAATAATATCTGGTGACTTAAATGATGACAATAATGTAGGGGTTGATAATCTAAGTAGAGGTAGAGATAGAGGATGAACTAAGGGAACATGTAGAGGTCATGAAGCCAAAAACCTTAACCCATGTAGAGAAGAACCTCCTATTAACAATGATAGTAGTAATGTAGATAAATTTAATATTAATGTTATTAGAAGAAATACAACTTCCATTAGGAATAAGTCCTCATGGAATATTATCTACCCTTAATACTCTACAAAGAATGTTGGAAACCTAGGATCATAGACTAAACAATATTGAGGGTATTACACAAAAAGAATTGACATGGATAGATGAAGGGCAAGCTAGAGAGTAAGTGATCTTATAGAGGTCTTTAACACTAGTTGACCCATCAAGGAACTTAAAAATATTCCATCACCTACCTTTTTAGGTAAAGAAGCTAGAAATGTAGCTAATACATGGTTGGTTTACTTGAAAAAATATTTCAATATGAATAATATGCCCTCCAATGTGAAGGCAAGGGTAAAAGCTTACCAACTAGTTGAAGATATAGATTTATGTTGGAATCACATTTGTGCCTATCAACTTTTGACACTTACCTAGCATATTTTTGTGAAGAAATTTTGAAAGAGCTATCTTAGTGCCAACTTTAAGGATTAAAATATAGTTGATTTTTAGTTATTAATGTAAGAAAACATGTATGCCACTAAATATGAGAACTAGTTCCTAATTTTTTTTCATCATGTGAACTAAATGCATGATAAAAATCCCATGTTAACAAAGTTTAAACTAGGATTGAAGGAAATATTAATACATAATGTCAATATAACCAATATAAAAACCTTTAATGATCCTATTGAGTCTACTCATAGGGAAGAAGAAAAAGAAAAGTCTCGTCATAAAGAGATAAAATTTAAAACTAAATAGATAATAATTTAAATCTAAGAATATTTATCCTTTACCAAATAATGTCAATAATTCTTATCATAACCTTAGATTTACAAGGAGCATCAATAGTTTCAATACATTTTAGGTGCCAAATGAGAATTTTAAGAATCAAAACTCTCTTAAAATGGGGACTATTATGACCAAAATTTTCACACTTGGATGAGGTTGCTCACACCTCTCCAAATTTTGCTAACATGGGATTACCTCTAGGCCTATTGGTTTCCTATATAAAAGGCAAACCTATAGGTTAAACAACTAGCTTCCTTGATTTATCTTTTAGGTTCACACACTACACTAGACCAATCACTATTTAGGGTGAAAAGGGAAGAATTAAACTAAAATTAACATATACTAATGTAGGTGATACACCAAATATAAGTCCACAAAAAACACTTTCATATACACTAATAAATAAGACTACTAAAATTGGCCTTAACTTAATGTTCTTCTAGCATAATTATTCCTACATGGAGGCAGATTATGATGCATATCCACAGGTGGGTGAAAAGGAGTTCTAATACTAGATACTACTAGTATCTCTCACACTTAAATACACACTTAAAAAAACACATACACTTCATGAGACCCATTATACGAGATGCTACTACTCACATAATGCATACAAGAGTAGAATAGAATCAAGGAGAAAATATTCCTCACTTAACATCTAAGTACACTACTTAACATACTTAGAAAAGAGTTTTAGAGACAAAATTAACTTTACAAGATTTATTCAAATACAAAACAAGGTGTCAAAATAGTAGGGCATCACCATACTAGGTTTGTACCATTTACAAATGCCAAAATAGCCTGCATATATAGATCATAGGAGAGGAGAGAGAAGAAGATAAGTTGGATAGTCAAAAGGCCTAGTGTCAAGGGTTGGAAACTAGTTACAATGTAAGAGAATGAAGTGGAAAATAACTTGTGAAGTTATCTTGGACAAGTGTCCATCTAAAGTAAATCATTCTTCCTCAAGTTGGCATAGAGACTCTTCACTATCCTTCTTAAAACTTCCTTGATGATGAAGAGTTCACAAACTGACCAGAACTATTGTAGAAATCATTAACACATTTTCAATAACCTTAAAAGGTGGAAAAAAATTTGTAACAACCCTTATACATCCCTCAATTGATATCATTATTATTGACACTTATTTTTCACTTCTTTGTAACTGTTCACTAGCACTTTAGGCCCGATTCACACACTTATCACTTAAGTAACTTACAAACATATAAGGAGATTATTTTTAGAGGTGTCATATACCTAATTAAAATTTATTTATCCTCTTATCTATCAAATATATCTCAAAATATTTAGTGTCCCACTTTTCACTTTCCAATTTTGACAATCATTCTCCTTCTCACTGTTTGTCCAAGACTATGTATAGTGATCAACTCAATAGAGATCCTTTCATGCATCATTGATGTGAGATATGAGTATGGGGAATTATAAAAAGTCCTTAAGTACCTTATACAATCATTTTCACTTGTTCATTCCTTTTTTTACATGTAAAACACATCAAATCTTTTAAAATAGACTAAATTAGGATTTTTTATACAAGTGATAGTATGGAACAATTAGATTTCAAGGATCTTAGGAGAGTGATAAAAATGTATAAAAAACATTCAAGTCCATTTGACCAACTTTAGATGTATAATTCTCCATATCTTCTTCATTGGGTTCAAAATAGGTTTTAGGAGGGTTTTAGGACATTTTGGTTCTTAGTGATGATTCATAAATGTTAGAAGTTCAACCTTAGAACCAATTCCAAAATTTTTGACTATAGGACCCCATGCATCAATCCCTAAGTTCTCAAGGCACCATACTAGTGTTTTGTAAATATTTGAGAAAATGAAATTGTCTCATGAGTTCATATACTACAATTTAGATAGGCATGAGAGAGAATTAGGCCAAAATGGTCAATCCTATGTTGTTCCCTATAAAATAATTATTCTTATCAATCCTATAATCCCCTATAAATTTTCTTAAATTAATTATAAATTTCATATGGTGATGTGAGTTGAGTTAAAGGCCATGAGAGTTTCGACCTAGCAGACCTAGAATGTGTATCTACATATATGACTACCTATGAGTTTTCTTAGTGGTTTTAGGTGTTCCTATATATGTTTTTACCTTAAAATAAACTATATAAACCATCCAAAAATGCTTATTGGCTCTACCCTTCATCCTTCTACTCTCCATGTGTCATATCTGTAGGTTGTATTATTGAGGGAGTGCCTCTAGTCTAAGACAAAATAGAGAGCATTTACCCTATCATTATGAACCAAATGAGACTATATAGGTCTTTATTAGGTCATTATAATTCTTTATATCATGTTTAAAAACTTTATCATACTCCAATATCCCTTTACACCTTGAATTCCCATGACTAGCTTTTGTGCCTATGACTATGGTAAATCATAGATGTGCAATTAATAAACATCAGTAGGTTTATATAGATGGTGATGTGTGTCTAAGAATCATATGTAATATTACATCATCATTATGAAATTGGTTCATATATACTCATTCACCTTACACCTCTGTATACCAATTAACCTACAATCTCCCACTATCTTAAACTAGTTTGAAGACTATCTGACTGTAGGTAGAAATTAGATGGATCAAAGGATTCATGTAGGTGATTATAAATGCTTGAGCACTATGTTTAACATCTCTTTTTACTCTTGATATCAAAAAATATCATCCTTACACTTTAATAGTTCATTTTTGCCTTGATATCATTCTACCATCCCTCTATCATCAATGCACTATAGGTCTACAAGTTTCAAAATTCATTTGGGATGAAAGGCAATGTAGTTTCTATGTGTTTTCAATAGAAACTTCATTGAGTTAAAACCATAGTCACCATCATCTTGTCTTAACTTTATAACTTCCTCTACATATCAATATGTGATTTATAGGCTTGGGCTATAAGAATGAATCCATAGGGCTTACTCAAGCATCATCTACTTTCACCAACAAATGACATTTTATGAGGTAGAATCCTCTTTCAAAGAAGTTAAGGTAAAACTTCCCACTTTGAAAATTTTCTAACTATGCACCTCTACAATTGTCAATGAAGGGTTTGAGTGTAGTATTGACTATATTCAATGCCTTCAGACCTTTAAGACAATCTTAAACCTGTCATAGTTTTGTCATGAAATCCAAAACTCTCATCAATACTCCATTCAATTTTTTTTTCCAACTAGTAGTAGGTGACTTTCATAAGGAAGTCTGACTATGTATGTAATATAACTATATTCCAAGCCTTCCATTGCTAACACTGAGTGTCTCAATAGTTTTACAATGTTGCTGATGATATATTGAGATCTTATGAATGTTTAAAAGTTCTAAACTCCTAAATGCCCCTGTCTAAGTACTCTCACACAATCCTATAAGTCTTTGTTTGCTAGGCATGTGAGATTATTTGGATTTTGGAGCTATCAAATCCACTTGAGTTTGTAGATGACCTTAGGGATATGAAGGGACCTTCCTGAAGCTTCTACACATGTTAGATATATTATGAATCCATACAACAAACTAAAATAAGCCTTTTTTAAGGTGATCTCTTTCTTTGTACATTGAACTTGCATCATGTCAGTTTCAAAATAGTTCCTTTGACATTTTTTTTACATTTGGGATGTTAGATTGCACTTTAACACATTGGTCCTTAGTCTAAAACCATAAAACTCCTTAAAATGGCCCAAATGGTGACATAAAATGACATTAAGACAAATGAAAAATATGACAAAGGCTTAAAACACATTAAGTGACCTTCAAAACATGACTTAACCCCACTTATGATAATGGTGGACATTTTATGACTTATAAGACTATATGAAAATTTTCATCATGTAAGAAGTTGACTTATTTTGACCATGGGGTAAAATTAGTCAACATTTTGGTGATTTCTTGGTGGTAGCATGCTTGTTATGCTAAGGAATAATTGCCTTCTCCTATCGTTGGGTAATGGAATAACATATATAGTGCATTTGACATTAAAAATACTCTAAAAGGACACTAAACCACACCAAACACAATATAAAAAAACATAGAAGACCAAAAACCAAGACACATGCATCTGTTATCATAAACACTTAGGGAAAACACACAAACAACTTAAGAAAACTAGGCTATGTACAAACTAACCTAAAGTAACTTTCTCCTTCTAGAGTAAAGGAGAAATTTTCACCATATCTTGCTCCATAAGATGAATTAATGTTTGAAGCATGTTATCTTTTGAGTATTGGCTTTGATGTCTTCAATTTTTTGATCTTTGTCAATCTCCTTGGTATGATATTTAATTTAACCACAATAACTACAAACATATCACCTATAAAGGTGAATTCTTCTTGCACTTCAATAACCTCAATATTCTTGTGAGACCCTTTAGCTTTAAATTCTAATTATGGTTAAACAAGGCATGTTTCCTTGACCTCCATGGTACTTTTAATGAGATCAAATTTCTTATCAGTTGCAAGCTCATTAAGCTCTTCGAGGATATTTGCATAGTCAATCTAATCTTCATCATTATCCTCCTTAAGGACATCTTTTTTTATCTTCTTGTGCACTTGAATTTACACATTAAAAAGGTCTTCAAGTTATCAGATAATTTCAATCTAATGTTTCCAATAAACTTTGTATTCTTTCTCCTTAATAAACACAACCTCTTCAAACTCATCCCCTTGACCATGCTCATGAATGCCATAGTCATCATATATTGTTCCATGATGTATTTAAAATTCTTGATGATATTCTTCAAGACATATTTATTCAATGGTAACATTACATTCCTCCTCAAAAATATAATTTTTCTCTCCTTAAATAACTAGAATCTCAAGACATTCATATTAATTAAACATGTGCAAATAGGTCTGCCATATGTCTTGATCAAGCTCTTTTTGAACAACTACAACATAATCTTCATATTCTCTTTCTTGAATCAAAATGGTTTACTTCTACTTGTCCTCACCTAAGAGATTCCCTATAGTTAAATCTTCTTCATAGACACTATAATCATCTTCTTGATCAGCTTCAAATTGAGCTTGCTCTTCTTTGCTTGCCTTCAATAGGATAGGTTTTGGTTCAAGAAGGGATGATGTGGTAGCATTGTGAGCAAGTTCATGGGTTGAAGAGGGAGTAGGAGGTGTGATAGAGGGATCATGAATGGGTATGTATATGGAAGGATACACTTGAAATAATTTTTGGAGGGAGAGAAGGTTATACTAGGCTATAGATATTTCATCTTCTTCAACAAGCACCTCACTTTCTCATAGCCTTCTTGGGTTTTTTCAATAGATGCAAATTTATCTTACACATTCTCAACTAAGGCCTCTTTTTCATGTTGAAACTCTTCTTGTATATAAATCCAATATGGATAAACTATAGGTTCTTGAGGATAAGGAAACGAGGCTTGAACACACACACGATTTTCTCCCTTTACATCAACTTCTTGGTCTTCACTCTCTTCATCCTTGTTTTCCTAGGACTTCACTACTTGATTCCAAGTTGGAACTTTGAGGCTATTAGATTATTTTGGAGGATCTTCTTGAGGATGGTGAATGGTTTCATGAGGATAAGGATCATGATAAAATTAATGTGACATGTAAGAATAATCTTGAGGATGAGAGGGAGAGACTTGTTCTTCAACCAAACTTTCACCTTATTCATAGTTTTCTTGAGGCCCTTCCACAGCTGCAAGTTTATCCTCAATTTCTTGGTTTTCCCACCTTTCACGACTATTAACCCACCATTATATGTATCATATCATTTTATGAAAATTTTCATTAATGACATAATTATCTTCCTCCTCAACTAATCTCCACTTATTCATAAGGAATTGAACTAACTTTGTCATCTTTTCTATGAAATGAATAGGGATCACATCAAGCTCTTTATCATATTTCTTCATCAACCTTTATGATTTTATAAAATATTACATGAGTGCAAAAAATGATTTAACTTGAGGTGGAAGTGAAGCAGGATGAGGATAGGTTTAGGGATTTTGATATTGACCTTGAAAAGGTTATCTAGGAGCTTGATAGAATGGATAGGGTTGTCAAGGAAGACTACTTCCAATAATATGCCTCTTAAGAGCTTGGATTTCTTCTTCAAGAATCTTAAGCTTATCTTCTTAATAGCCTTCTTCATAAGCTTCTTAACAAGGTTTTCAAAAATTTCATTAACATATAGAGAATAAATAGGCTGACCATAGGGCTGCCATGGATCATAGGACTGATAACAACATTGATAGGGTTGTTGAGGAATATAGCATGGGTCATGACAAAGATGATAGGGAGGTGTGTAGTAATAAACCTCAACGTATCTAGCCATATCAAATTAATTACTAAAATAAAACACCAAATATTTTAAAAATTATTTTTAATAAGTACTTAGGTTGATTATAATTAGATGATTACATTTGGATTCCCCATTGGTGTTTGCTTAAATGATTCCAAAAGCTGATAATAGGAAGAACACACCAAAAATCCTTCCCATATTTTGGACCTTGGTCCCACTAAATGTGTCATAACTATAATGACCAATTTTTTTACCCTTGTATGAGGTTTTTCATGCCTCTCCAAATTTTGATAACATGGGATTACCTGTAGGCCTATGTGATTCCTATAGCAAAGGTGAACCTCTAGGTTAAAGGGTTAACTCCCTTGATTTTTATTTTAGGTTCACACATTACACTAGACCAATCACTATTTAGAGTGAAAAGGGAAGAAGTAAATTGAAATTAACCAAAAATAATGGAGGTGATACACCAAATATCATTCCATAAAACACACTTGCATCTTCACTAAGAAGACTACTAAAACTCACCTCAATTCAATGTTCTTCTAGCATAAGTGATTCTACATGGAGGAAGATTGCTATGCATATCCATAGGTGGTTAAAAAGGTGGTATGATCTTACATGCTAATATTCTCTCTCTCACTTCAAGACGTAATTAATAAAAAATATACACTTCATAAGACATGTTATAAGAGATGCTACTACTCACATAATGCATACAACAAAAAAATAGAAGCAAGGAGAAGATATTCATCACTTAACATCCAAGTACACTACTTGACATACTTGGGATAGATTTGTAGATAAAAAATCAACTTCATAATATTTATTCAAAGACAAATCAAGGTGTTAAACCATCTGGGCTTCACCATACTAGGTGTGTACTATTTATAAATGCCAAAATAGCCTGTATATATAGAGCATAAGAAAGGAAAATGAAGAAGAGAAATTAGATAGTCACAAGGCCAAGTATTAAGGCTTGGAAACCAATTAAAATGTAAGAGAATAAAGTGGAAATAAGTTTTGAAGTTTTCTTGTACAAGTGTCCATCTGAAGTACATCATTCTTCATCAAGTTGGCATATAGACTCTTCACTATCCTTCATGAAATTGCCTTGATGATGAGGAGTTAACAAACTAACTAGAACTGTTATAATAGTCATTGACACATTTTCACTAACTTGATAATTTTTCAATAATATTTTAACAATGCTTATACATCCCTTAACTAATAACATTCTTCTAAACACTTGATGTTCACTTCTTTGTAATTGTTCACTAGCTCTTTAGGCTTGATTCACACACTAGTCACTTAAGTGACATAAAAATTTACAAGGAGATTAGATGAAAAGGTTTTACACACTTTATTAAAACCTATTTGTCATATGATCTATCAAATAGACCTCAAAATATTTAATGTCCCTCTTTTCACTTTCTAATTTTGACAATCATTCTCCTTTTCATTGTCTATCCAAGACTGCCTACAATGATCAAATCCATAGAGAGACTTTCATGCATCACTAAGGTGATATAAAAGTATGGACACTTCATCTCTTGTAAAAGAGATTTAATTAGGCCTATCCATACAAGTGACAATATAAAAAATTGGATGTCAAGGAGCCTAGGAGAGTGATAAACATGTGAAAAACACTTTTAAGACCATTTTACCACTTTTATATGCATAATCATCCATATCTTCTTCATCAGGTTCAAAAGAGGGTTTTAGGAGGGATTTAAGACATCCTAGTTCTTAGTGATGATTCATAAAGGTTAGAAATTTAACCTTAGAACCAATTCCACAAAGTTGGATTATAATACCTTCCTTACCTACCCCAAAGTTATTGAGGCACCATGCACATGGTTCATAAAGATATGAGCAAATTAAATTGGCTCTTGAGATCTTATTCTACATTTTGGATAGTTCTAAGAGAGAATTAGGCCAAAATGGTCACTCCTATATTTCTACCTTATTATAAATCCTCAACTCCCATATAAAGGTTCTCAAATGAATTATAAGTTCATATGGTCATGTGAGTCAAGTTAGAGGCCATGATTGTTTAGGCCTAGTAGACCTAAACTGTGTATCTTCATATATGACCACCTCTGAGTGGTCTTAATAGTTGTGTGTGTTCTTCTATACTTATTTACCTTCAAATAAATTATATACACCATACAAAAATTCTTCTTGGCTCTTCCCTTCATCTTTGTACTCTCCATGTGCTATATCTATAGGTTGTATTACTCAGGGAGTGCCTCTAGTCTAAGAAAAAATAGAGAGCATATCCATTATTATTATGACCCATATGAGACTTTAAAAATATTTATTAGGTCATGATAATGCTTTGTATAAAGTTTAAAATCTTGATCATACTTCAATATCCCTCTACACCTTGAATTATCATGACCATATTTGATGCCTATGACTATGGTAAACCATAGATGTGCAATTAAGAAACACTAGTAGGTTCCTATAGGTGGTGATGTGTGTATGAAAATCATATGAAATATGACCTCATAATCATGAAAGTGTTTCATACATATTAATTCACCTTACACCTCTATATACTAACCAACCTGCATTCTCTCACTAGCTTGAACTAGTTTGTAGATTGTTTGATTGTAGGTAGCAATTATATGGATCAAGGGATTCTTATAGGTGATGATAAGTGATTGAGCATTGTGTTTAAAACATTTATTTACTCCTAAGATAGAATATTATCATCTTTACACTTAAATATTTCATTTATGCCTTGATATCATGTTTCCATCCCTCTATCATCAATGCACTATAGGTCTACAAGTTTCAAAGTTCATTTGGGATCAAAGGCACTGTAGTTTTTAAGTGTTTTCAATGGAAACTTGAGTGAATTAAAACCATATTCACCATCATCTTATCTTGACTTAACAACTTCCTCTACATCTCAAGATGTGATCTATAGGATTAGGCTACAAGAATGGATCCATAGGACTTACTCAAACCTCATCTACTTTCACTAACAAATGACATTTTATGAGGTAGAATCCTCTTTCAAAGAAGTTACGGTAAAACTTCCCACTTTGCAGCTTTTCTAACTATGCATTTATACAAGTGTCAATGAATGGTTTAAGTGTAGTCATGATTGTATTCAAGGCCTTCATACCTTCAATCCAATCTCAAACCTATCAAATCTTTGTCATAAAGTCCCAATATCTCATCAATATTTTGTTCAAATCTTATTTTTAACTGGTTGTAGGTGACAATCATAAGGAAGTCTTACTATGTATGTAATTTGACTATACTCCAAGCCTTCCCTTGCTAACATTAAGTATCTAAATGTTTTTTTAATGTTTTTGATGATATATTGAGAACTTATGAATGTTTAGAAGTTTTAAACTCATCAATACCACTATTTAAACACTCTCACACAGTCCTAGAGGTCTCTATTTGCTAGGCATGTGAGCTTATTTGCATTTTGGAGCTATTAAAGCCACCTAAGCTTGGAGATGACTTATGGGGATCTAAAGGGACCCTCATGAAGCTTCCACATGTGTTAGAACAGTTATGAATTCATAGAACTAATTGAAACTAACTTTATTTTTAATTGATCTCCTTCTTTGTACATTGAACCTACATCACACTAGTTTTAAAATAGTTCCTCTAAATTTTTTTGATGTGTGGGACATTAGATTTCACTTTGACACATTTTTCCTTAGTTTAATATTATACAACTCCCTAAAATGGCCCAAATGGTGACATAAAATGGTATTAAGACAAATGACAAATATGACCAAGGCTTAAAACACATTAAGTGACCTTCAAAACATGAATTAACCCCACATAGGACCATGGTGGACATTTTATGACTTAGAAGACTATATGAAAAGTTTCAACATGTATTGGGGTTGACTTATTTTTACCATGGGGTAAAATTAGTTAATAAGGACTTTTAATAAAAATCAATCTCATAAAAATCAAAATATACCTGCCACTAGGGCATATACTATACCTTTAGCACCTTAGAGGACTATTGCATCCTAGGAATGTGGATAACAACTACCAAAAGGATTATCCTAAATTAATACTATGGAAATAAAATAAGCATAGGGTGTATGCAACTATAGATAATCATAAAGTTTATTTTCATGCCATCGCTATTGAAATCAGAGGTAGTTTAACTAGTTTTTCAATTTCAGTTTTTATTGATTTTAGTGTTATGGATAGTTCTATTTATACTTTCATTGCTAATAAATGTAAAATTAATTATGTTATTATAAAATTAGGATGGGATGTCAAATTTGGTATATCTAAAAGGGTTTCAATTTTTGAATGCTTAGAACTAATGAAGCTTAACATAGGTGTTTTTCAAACAAAATTAAACATGTTTATATCATCCTAGGATCTTATGACCTTATGTTGGGGATGGATTGGTTGTAGTAGCATAAATCCATTAAATTTTTGTAATAAAATGATGTAATACTATGTCAACTTGGGAATATTTTTTAAAATCCAAGATGTTCATAATTTTAAGGTGTAAAAGCTACTTTCATCCTTATAGGTGAAATAGGTTACATGAAAAGCCTGTAAGATCTATGTTGTTCAAATGTGAGAGACAACCCTAGATAAGGAAACTATTTACCAAAATTTTCATTTTTCTTAATGAATTTTCTTATATTTTTCCTAAAAATTCTTATACTTCCTCCTAGGCATGAATTTGACTTTGCCATTTATGTTATGCTAGGAGTTAACTATGCATCTAAAGCTCCATATCATGTAAATGTGGTTGATTTATAGGAACTATAAGTTTAACTACAAGAATTATTATAAAATGGAAGCATCAGACCAAGTGTGTCTCCTTGGGGTGATTCTATTATGTTCATAAAAAAGAGATATGGCATGCTTAATCTATGTGTTGAATATCACATGTTTAACAAGGTCACCATCAAGAATCGTTATCCTTTGCCAAGGATAGATGATTTGTTTAACCAAATGAAGGGTATAATAACATTTTCAAAGATTAATTTGATACCAGGTTACCAACATCTATGAATTATAGAAGATTACATACATAAGATAGATTTTTTTACTCATTATGAGTTCACAGTAATGCCTTTTTAGTTGAAAAATATACATGTTGCCTTTATGAAACTTATGAAAAGTGTATTCAAGGATTATTTGGACAAGTTTTTTTATTTTTTTACTTTATGATATACTTATCTATTTTAATAATGCAACTAAACATGAGTAGCATTCTTTTTTAGTTCTGTAAAGACCAAGGTAGAATAATCTTTATGATAATCTCTCTAAATATACCTTTTTCTAGTATGAAATACATTACTTGGGATATATTATTTTTAAAGATTATAATATTTTGGATCAAACAAAAATAAAATCTATTAAATAATGGCTTTCCCTATAACATAAATGAAGTACGTAGCTTTATGGGCTTGGTTGGTTACTATAGAAGGTTCATGGAAAACTTCTCCAGATTGGTAAATCCCATACAAAGGTAAGAAGTTTATGTGGACATCTCAATGTGATGAATCTTTTAATAAACTTAAAGAGTTGTTAACTATATCACCTATGATCATTATTTTTAATATTATGATAACTTTAAAATCTATGTTGTTGTCTCTAAATATGGTT
This sequence comes from Torreya grandis, assembly GCA_037957365.1. Lineage (NCBI taxonomy): Eukaryota > Viridiplantae > Streptophyta > Pinopsida > Cupressales > Taxaceae > Torreya > Torreya grandis. The sequence goes on along the minus strand of JARHVA010006469.1, from coordinate 526,127 downwards.
TTGGTGGCATTCTTATTTAAGATGACAAGGTAGTGTCTTATGAGTCATGTAAGCTCAATAACATGATAAAAAATATCACACAAATGATTTATAGATTGATACTATTATGTATGCTTTAAAATAATAAAAACATTTTCTCTTGGTCAATCATTTTAAAGTTAAATCTAATCATCATAACCTAGAATACATGTTTACATAGGATGATCTTAATACTCACTAACACAAATGGATTTAATTCATGATAAATTTTTATATTGACATTGATTATGTGAAGGGTAAGAAGAATCATGATGTTGATGCTCTCAACTGATGCATGTATCTTATTTTTTTTGGTCTATTTTACAAGTTAATTTTAGAACTATTATTTTAGAAAAATACATTATTGATTATTTCTACCATGAAATAAGTGCAAGATTGTTGATGAACCTATAGAAAATAAATTTGTTAATTTTTATATTGAAAATGATATCTTGTTAAGGCATAAAATATAATTTATGCTCTTAATTCAGTTGACTTGAAAAATATTTTATTGAAATACATGCATAAAACACCTCATTTTGTTCATCTAGGTGTCACAAATATTACACAAGAGATGAAAAGGCACTATTTTTATCTTGGTTTAAGGCATGATGTTGTTGAATTTATGGATAAATATTTAGAGTGTCAATGGATGAAAGATGAATATTTTCACCTAGGAGGACTACTTTATCCTTGTTAAATTACATAAGGTAAGTGGCTATTATTTTAATTTATTTCATTATTGATTTACCAAAGTTATGCAGTAAGCATGACACTATTTTTGTTGTGATTGATAAATTCAAAAACATTGGCCACTTTATTTTTGTAAATATGACACATGATGCTTTCATGTATGTGATATGCTTTATGAAATAAGTAGTTCAGCTACATGGTATGCCAAAATTCATTATCTATGATTTATATAAGTTTTTTACTTCATGTTTTTTGAAAACCTTAATTGCATTGTTTGTAACTAAGTTAAACATCGTCTCCTCATATCACTCATAAAAGGATGTTCAAGTAAAGATAATTAACCAAGTTATTGAAGATATGTTAATAATGCATGTAATAGATTATCAAAGTAAGTGGGAATATTTCTTATATTTGGTTGAATTTGCATATAATAATAGTTATCATTTTGTGATTCAAATGGCTTCATTAGAAGCTTTGTATGTGCATAAATCCAAAACTCCTCTTAGTTAGGATAGCCTATAAAATAAAACCATTATTGGCCCTAATATTTCATAGGAATATGATAATCAAATGGCATTGATTCACCAAAATCATAAGATTGTTTCAAATAGCAAAAAGAGTTATGCATATTTAAAGAGAACACCCAAGTAATTCAATGTTGATGAAAAAATATTTTTTTCATGTTAGACCATAGAAAATTTATTTTAAGTTAAAGAAATTTTCTAAGTTGGTTCCTCATTTTGTTGGACACTTTGACATTCTTGAAAGAATCAACCATGTTTCCTATCGATTAACCCTTCCTCCTTATTTGACTAGGATTCATGACATTTTTCATTTTTCTTTGTTAAGAAAGTTGTATATGATCCTTCACACATTTTGGATTGGAAATATATTCAATTTTTAGAAGAGGAAAAGACGCATTTGGAACCAGAGAGGATCTTAGACTATCATAGAGTTTGATTTTGAAACATAGATATTTCACAAATTTTGATCTAATGGGATTTATTGAGTGAAACAAATGATACTTGAGAAGATGAGAATATTTTATGGGAACATTGTATGGTCCGATCTGAGAGGAATTAAATTATAAAAAATGTTCAATGTAAAGTATATTTTATTTTTGTACATATGCAAACTATAAAATCTTATGAAAAAATAAGTTGGTTAAAAAACTAACTAATGGGAAAATTACACATACAACTAAAAATGAATAAACTAATCATAAAACTAATCCTTTGGATCATTAAATTATCCTAACAAACTCCCCCTTGCTCCAAAGGGGTATAGATGAATGAACTGGAGAAATGACTCTGAAGTCATCAAAGGATGTCTATCATAATTGTAAGTGATACATTATACCTCTAATACTAACCAAAAAAATAGATGCAACTACATAAAGAATCCCATCCTATAAGTTATAGCATCAAATGCTAATGAATATGATTAAGGTCTACTCATCCCCTATGGTTATCATACCATACTATAGTAGAACTTGATCAAAGCCTATCCAACTGCACTGATCCACATAAGGTCCCACACAAGAACCCATCCAAGTGATAAATTGGTACTATGTATGGCACATCTCCTTGATGTCCAATAAATTTTAATGACCTTTTCTCAACACTGAAGGTGCTAGCAAGCCCTATCAACTTTTACTATCACTGATGACTATTTGAAAACTAACAAATGAAATATCTACTCCCCTTATTAGATGAGAGGTGAGAATTTGTGCATTGAGAGAATAAAATCAACTAAAACTACCTATTCCATGTCATGAAAAGCAAAAGAGAGAAAGCCAAAACTAAAAAAAATTGAAATAACAAACTATTGCTACCAAAATTTCCATTTAAGAATGATCCTGAACTCTAAGAAAATAACTAACTAGATAAGGGAATAATCCACCATCCTCTAAATGATCCTCTAACCTCCAATCACTGATCACTCAAAATATGTTGACAAATCCATTGGGACCATATACCTCCTCCATGAGGGACATCTCCTAATCAAATGAAGTATCAAAATATCTTGAATAACTGGAATAACTAGAATATTTGCCACTATAATGACTCACATAATTTGCTTAAGCTTTTTTTTCCATGGAGAATGGTGTCATCAAGAAGGACATGCATATGCAACATGTCCAATACCACCACATTTGAAACATCTCAGTTCATTCTTATGTCTATGAGATCTATAATAACCTAAATCACTAAAATAACTATGAAAAGATTATTTGTGGTGATGCTTATGTTTGTAAGACCCTAGAAAGTGTCGATGTGAATGTTGTGAAGACCATCTAGAATGGTGTGGAGAGTGCCTCAAAGAATGACTCAAAGAGTGTTTAAGAGAGTATTTTTAAAACTATAATTATACATGATGATGATCTCTATGATGAGACATGTTCTTTGTATAGTGAGCCTCTTTAGTAGATATACTCTTCTTCCTTACAAACTATCTCTCATGCTAAGTTAATAACTCATAAATAGATTCAAATGTGGCAATGTTATGCTTATCACTAAGCTTTAGAATTTCAATAAAATTGGTGTATGCATAATTAAGACCATTTAATGTGATGGAAATCAACATATCATCATCAATTTTACCACCAGTTGTGTAGTATTCTTGTTTCAATGTTTTAATGTGAGAAAGATATTAAGAGACATCTTAATTATCTGTCAATTTATTATTAAATAGTTTCATAATAAGGTCAATCTTCTTGTATGTAGGTTTTTTTTCATATAGATATTTTAACACTTTCCAAGCTTTCCATGCACTAGTTTTAACTACCTCAATATGAATGATTACATGTTCAGTGCAAGATGATTTTAAAAGTGTGAGTGCATGTTAATCACATTTCTGATATTCAACCAACTTTATAGCTTCAGTTGGTGGTGTGGTTTCTTTCTCAATGATTTCCCATAAGTCATTAAAAATGAGTGTATTCTCCATGTTCCTACTCCATTCCTTGTAGTTTTTAGGTGATAATTTTCCATTTTCCAAGATTAAGCTCACAATGTTTTCCATGGTGTGAATTTGAAAAAAAGGGAATGTTATCGAGGTTTTGCCTTTACCTTCAAACTATATTCTAATTACAAAAAATGATTTTGAGACTTGTCAAAAAAATAATCACACCTCATATCGTCTTTACACCCTTATATCTCTAAAAAATTAAAATTATTTTCCCTTCACAATTTGTCCTTTCATTGTTTTTATATAAAATATAAAAAGAAATTTGTATGAACAAAATGCTTTAGAAGGGTTTAGAACTTTGAACCTCTTCTTATCAAAAACACAATGTATACAACCACTCCCTCAACACAACATTTTTAGAATATAAGTGAAGCATATTCTAGATAAACTTAGGTCGTTGAAAAAATAAAAAATATTTACGTGTAAAATTAATCATGAAATAAATTTATCCTTTTCATTTGCATAGAAAAATCAACTATGTCTACCTTGTCACTAGGTCCACCATGCTTGCATTGCACCAACAATAAATAAGCCATTGTAGTTTGATGTTGTAGTTTGCTTGTTGTAGGTGGGTAGATTTCCATATGTCAATACTAATTATCTTGGGTTATTTTTAACCATAATTTTTTTTAATCTATTACATCTTATGCCAATCCAATGTGTATCATTTCCAATTTATGATGATAGAATTTATCCAACCAAACTATTTATCTTTCTTAAAAAAATTAGTATGACCCGGGTGATTATGTTTTTAATTCATTTCCAAAATGGTGGCCTACATATATGGCTTGTTTTTAAATTTTTCACTTTAGAATGAGTATTTAAAAAGAATAACTTTCATTAAATCAATTATGAATTTATTGTCACATAAAAAACTCATCACAGATGGCACCAACATCAAAATAGACTTGAAATGAAACGCTGGTAGTTTGAATTAAAATGAACTCAATAAGGTGAACATAGTATTCATTTATAATATTATTTAATTTCACTGGAATCATATATCCTCCAACATATCTCTTACTACCAGCTAAACCACTCCTTTGTCATGACTCAATCTTTGCACATCATGGTAATTCATGCTTCTCCACCTCATGGTAAAACCTCTTGTGGCCACTCCTTTCCTTGCTCTGATAGCACTCTTCAGTCCAATCTAGGAAGAAATTAAATCATAGAAAGATTTTCAATGTAAATTATATTTTATTTTTGTACATATGCAAACTATAAAATCTTGTGGAAGAAGAAGTTGGTTAAAAAACTAACTAACGAGAAAATAACCTGTACAACTAAAAATGAAAAAACTAATAATAAAACTAATACTTTGGATCATTAAATCATGCCAAAAAACATTATCCTTAGTCATTTTAGTCACTGGTATGGATCCAACTTGAGAGGGGGATGACATCATTACCTCATATTTTTGATACTTTGTTTTATTTTTATGGCATAGTGGTAAATCAATTATTATTGTTTAGCATGTTAATTTTTTATTACTATTGTTTAGTTGATTCAATTATTTATGAAATGTTATCATAGACATTATTGAGAATCTATATTAATTTAATGTTATGATGTATTCTAGAAATTTTACATTGTCATATTATTATTTAAATTAATTTCAGATTTTATTGATTATGTTGGATAATTTCAATTTAGAAATACTTATCATATTTGATGTTGGCATGCCATTCAGATGATTTTAATGTATCATTTTGGTGGTTTTAAGAACATGTAAAAATGATTTAGGTTTGTTATGAAAATCAAAAACAATGGATACAAGGGATAACAAGGAGTTATTTTATCTTCTTCTGAACTAAGCGATTCTAAGATTTGTCTTTTATGGTCAATTAACTATTTAGTTTTCATGTCTATTTTGTTTTTTAGTAAGTTTATTTATTTTTTACTTCTTTTAATGCATAAATTAGTTTGATTTGGTTAAGTGTGTTTAATGATCATGATTAATTATTATGTTTGGTATGATTTGCATTCTTTTGAAGTCATTATCGATTTAATCATCATCCCTGTTGTGGACAAGTTGTCAGTTGACTTGTTTGAAACCATGACTAGGTCATGAGGTCTTCATTAGTTTATTATTTATGATAATATTTTTTTATCAATTTAATTTAATATATAATTAGGTCATGACGACCCAAATACCATTGTGTAATCACATAAAAGTGGTTTTTGGATGTTAAGAGTGTTGCTTGAGATTAGCCTATTCCTATCCTAACCCTAGACCTATCTTAGATCCTTCATCACACTTTTTCAACCATTGTGTAGACTATAGACTTTTCTAGTTATCTCAAACATAGTCCTAGAACTACATTCCTAGATCCTAACCCTTTATGCCCAATAACCTACCAGTTAGACACTAGCACTACATTAAGGACACTAGAGGCATATGGCACTAGTGTCCCTAACTTGGAACTAGTATCCCTTGACCTAAATCTATTGAATGGGTATATTTTCAAATGTGTGCCCTGTTAAGGTGTGGAGCTAAAAGCTTCAACTATTTGCAGACACAAGAGAGGATGCTAAAGAACCAGAGGAACCGGTGTCGACAGTATAACTGACGTCGGTCACAGACAGTGGAGAAGGAGACCGGCGATGGCAGACAGTCGGCCGACGTCGGCAGCACTAGACAAGCAGGGACTGGCGTCGGTCGCCTGTGTATTTTTGGAACTATTGTTGATGAACAGTCAGTTAAGTGAAGCGAGTGTTTGTATGTCAAGCGACTAATTATAGTCACGAGCTGCGTGTCTAATTATTGTAACTAGAGTTCTATTTTTGTAAGCATGGGATCCTATTTAAAGACCCATAAGGCATGTATTGTAATTATTCTAAGGCAAGTAAAAGCATTAAAGCTAGCAAGGTCAAGGAGATCAGCTGAAGCATTCAAGGAGGGATAATAACTCAAGCTTTAGAGTTGTTGTGTTGAGCAAGAGAGAGAGAGAAGAAGGTCTTGAGGTGTGGCAAGCCTTTGAGGTGGAGGAAGAAGTGGCATCTTCCTTATTGTATTTTCTTCTAGTAGTATTTAATACAAGAGTGTGTATTGTCTCTCAAATTCTTTGTTGTCTCAAGTTTCTAGCTACTTTATCATTTTGGTATAATTCTGTGTTTAATTACATATAAGAAAGTAATCAATTGTGCTCTAATTGGTAGAGCTAGAGATCCCCTGACAAGTGGTATCAGAGCTACAATTTGCAGGAAGCAGGGTATTGTTTTTTGATTACAAGTCATTCATAGGGTTTTCTGATTGAGTGGGAGTTTAGCAATGGTTGAAGAAAGTAGACTATGAATGGAGAAGTTTAATGGCAAGAATTATCAACATTGGAGGATGCAGATTGAGGACTATCTATATCAGAAGGATTTGTACTTACCATTTGGTGGGGATGCATGCAAGCCCACAAATATGAAGGATGAAGAATGGAATGTTCTTGATCAGAAAGCTCTCAGTTCCATAAGGTTGAGCCTTGCATCGTCTGTGATTTCCAGCTTATCACAGTGTAAAACAATGGAAGAGTTGATAAAGTCCTTGGCAAATTTATACGAAAAGCCCTCGGCTTCTAATAAGGTATATCTTATGAAGTAGCTATTTACTTTGCAAATGCAGGAAGGTGGATCAGTACATACTTATCTCAGTGATTTCCATGGTTTGGTAAACCAACTAGCTTCAGTCAATATTGTTTTTGATGAAGAGGTAAAGGCTCTCTTGATTTTATGTTCTTTGCCTGAAAGTTGGGATGGTTTGGTTATGGCAGTAAGTAATTCTGCATCTGCTTCTAAAATCTTAAAAGTTGATGATGTTGTGAGTGTGATCTTGAATGAAGAAATACACAGGAGAAGCACAGGTGAATCATTAGGGAATGCTCTAAGTGCAGAAAGCAAGGGAAGGCAAAGGGAGAAGGTTGAGCAAGGGAAATCAAGGTCGAGAAGGAGATCCGAGTCCAAAGGTATTACTTGCTGGTTTTGTGGAAAGAAAGGACACACGAAGGAGTGTTAGTTGAGAGATAAAGAGAATCAACATGCAGGTATGGAAGAAGCAAATGATGCAAATATTGTGATGCAGGATGCTCTCATACTTTCTTCAGATAGTCAGGTAGGATCATGGATTTTAGATTCTGGTTCATCTTTTCATGCATCCCCAAATAGAGATTTGTTCTATGAGTATGAATAGGGAGACTTTGGAGTTCTTTATTTAGGGGATGGTACGCCTTGTCAGATAGTTGGCAAAGGGAAAGTGTAGCTGAGATTGCAGATTGACAACACATGGGTGTTGAAAGAGGTCATGCATGTTCCAATTCTGAAGCAGAGTCTGATTTCTATAGGAAGGTTGGGAGATGAGGGATGCACAATAACCCTCATAGCAGATTCTTGGAAGGTTACCAAGGGAGCACTTATTCTAGCAAGAGGTAAGAAAGTAGATACTCTTTATCTGTCTACTTGTATTACTGATTCTACTTCTGGTGTAGATTTGAAGATGTGGCCTAATAGGCTTGGTCACAAGAATAGGAAGGGAATGGAATTTCTTGATTCAAAAGGTATGTGTTCAAATTTGGAAAGCATAGATACAGGTCATTGCAGAAAGAGGAAATTTGATGCTTTTGACAGGAACAAAGAAGCCTTGGTGTTTATGGAGGAGATGAAGGATGGAGATCAGTCACAGGGGCTAAATAAATCTGAGCAGGGTAGCATGGATAGAGGTTTGATCCAAGAAGAGCTCACGAATGAAAATTTCATCACTTACAGGAACACACAGACACTGATGTCGATAGCTTCGCACCAACGTCAGTCATCTAGATACCGACATTGGTCATGTGCAGACCAGTAGGGTCGATAGGTCGGGCAGGAGAAGTCTGACGTTAGTCACAAGGACTGACATTGGCAGGAGGGACACCAGCGTCAGCCAGGGAAATGACGTCGGTAGTCAGGGTCAGTGCAGGGAACCGACATCGGTCAGAAGCAGACTGGGAGATGGCCGAGATCGGTCACTAGAACGGATGTTGGGTGGATCTATAAGTCTCAAACACCCATGTGGAGGTCAAGAAAGGTATGTGAACCTCATATTCATTATTCACCTTCTTTATATTGCTTACTGACAGTCATGAACTAGGAAGATGGAAGAAGCAATGCAGGTAGAATCTAGAAATAGTGGGAGCTTGGCATGGATGAGGAGTGTGAGTCCTTGGAGAACCAAACAGGTATTTGTTGGTAATTTTGTCAGCTGGAAGGAAGCACTGGATAGAGGGATGGATTCCCGTTTTAGAGAAGAGAGTGGATGGACACATGAGACAGAAGGCTATGGTATATGGTCTTGATTATGCTACAGAACAATGGAGGTTTGACCATTGTATTTTATCTTAACCAGGTTGGATAATATTAGCTACATTATCGTGTTACTGTATTGTGTTACTTGTTGTAGGGTTTCATATACAAGGAGTTTTTTGAGCTAAGGGTAGAGTTAGTTCAGAAGTATGTCATGGAGAATTTGGGAGCAACAAAATTCTTGTGGCATAAGATACATGTATTGCATCACAGGTTTGTGTGGTGGTTGGTCTTCAAGAGTGACTTTGAAGAGGGATATAGAGCCTAAAGAACAAAATAGGTGGTGTACAGGTACATGTACAAGTTGTAGCTATTTATCTCTACGTGGGAGATTGTTAAGGTGTGGAAGTAAAAGCTTCAACTATTTGCAGACACAAGAGAGGATGCTAAAGAACCAGAGGAACTGGCATCGGTAGTATAACCAATGTCGGTCACAAATAGTGGAGAAGGAGACCAGTGACGGTAGACAGTCGGCCAACGTCGACAGCACCAGACAAGCAGGGACTGGCGTCGGTCGCCTGTGTATTTTCAAAATTGCTGTTGACAAATAGTCAGTTAAGTGAAGCGAGTGTTTGCATGTCAAGCGACTAATTATAGTCACGAGCTGCGTGTCTAATTATTGTAACTAGAGTTCTATTTTTGTAAGCATGGGATCCTATTTAAAGACCCATAAGGCATGTATTGTAATTATTCTAAGGCAAGTAAAAGCATTGAAGCTAGCAAGGTCAAGGAGATCAGCTGAAGCATTCAAGGAGAGATAATAACTCAGGCTTTAGAGTTGTTGTGTTGAGCAAGAGAGAGAGGGAAGAAGGTCTTGAGGTGTGGCAAGCCTTTGAGGTGGAGGAAGAAGTGGCATCTTCCTTATTGTATTTTCTTCTAGTAGTATTTAATACAAGAGTGTGTATTGTCTTTCAAATTCTTTGTTGTCTCAAGTTTCTAGCTACTTTATCATTTTGGTATAATTTTGTATTTAATTGCATATAAGAAATTAATCAATTGTGCTCTAATTGGTAGAGCTAGAGATCCCCTGACAAGCTCGCTCATTGATCCACTGTATTGTGCTCTAATTGGTTTTTGGATGTTAAGAGTGTTGCTTGAGATAGCCTATTCCTATCCTAACCCTAGACCTATCTTAGATCCTTTATCACACTTTTTCAACCATTGTGTAGACTATAGACTTTTCTAGTTATCTCAAACATAGTCCTAGAACTACATTCCTAGATCCTAACCCTTTATGCCCAATAACCTACCAGTTAGACACTAGCACTACATTAAGGACACTAGAGGCATATGGCACTAGTGTCCCCAACTTGGAACTAATATCCCTTGACCTAAATCTATTGAATGGGTATATTTTCAAATGTGTGCCCCTCCTAAGGTTAACCTAACCACATTTTATTATCCTCACAAGCTAAGAATTACTATAAATACAAGACTATTAGACCTTTATCCACTAGCTGCAATATAGATGCAAAAAGCCTATTCAAATAAGAAACAAGTTGAGAAAAATCAATGTTATTAATCCCTATTCTATCCTAATTATGCATACTACCATCTACAACTACCCTAATCCCAACTTTAAAATATGTCTAATCTCAAGAACACTCAAAGCATTCAAGACCACTATCATTCTAACATTCACTTGCACTTGTAGAAAGCACTAGGTGAGAGAATGACATTGGGCTTGATCCTTCCTCAAAGTATTGGTGTGTAGGTAAATCTCTTCACAATGGGGTGTTGAGGATGCCCAACCTATTCTAATAATGAACACACATTTTAGCACATTCCATACTTGAAAGGAAGATTAGGATTTGCATACTAAATTATATATTCTAGTCACAATATAGAGCTCTATATTTCATGCATGTGGGAATAAAATCTAGAAACATAGGTGCAAGTGATCTCAAAAAATAAGACCAATCTATCAAAGTGGACACTAACACCATTTTTAAGATGCTAGAGCCATATGGCACTACTTTCCAAATGGGGAATTAATATCTAATAAATAATCTAACCTAGGGAAACTATTGACAACACTCTAAACTATTTGTAACCTAGTTTTCAGCACCTAGATCTTTCATGATAGTTGTTTTCTAGATAAGTCTCTATGTACACATAGTTATTATTATATTTATAAATTTAAAGTAAGTAAAAATATATAAAAATATATAGGTTATTTATTGAATATTATTTCACTAATTTAGACAACTCAACCCTTTAATATAACTTATGATTTACACTAGTAAAACCCTAAAAAGTTAAACCATTTGGTGAACCCGACTTCAAATATTGCTTCAAAACACTAGTTCACATTTTCCTTTTTTTTGTGAAATAAATTATGGTTACATACTTTTGTTTTTATAGTTTGTTTTCATAACCTAGCTTATTAAATCAATCTCACATTAGGGTTTCATTTACTTAAATACAATTTAAATTTTTACAAAGAAACCCTAATTTAAAAAACCCTAACCCTAGACACACTTAGGGTTTGTATCATTTTTATATCCATACTAAGATTTTTAGTTCCAAAATATCAGATTTGCTTCGATATTTTTTTTCAATCTTTCTTAGATTAACATTCTTTATAGGTTAAAAATATACAAAACTTGTTTTTCTACCTTTCCAACTATAATGGCATAATTCACCAATAGATTTGATGAAAATGATAAGAAATAATTATAAGATTTTGTGTCCAAATATGTGGATATACAAGATTACTTCATCAATATTTTTTAAAAATAACTCCAAAAAATAAATAATTGTCCATCTTCGACTCCCCCAATTAATAATGTTGTTACACCTCTAGAAATGCCAACTCAACCAACTCAGCTATCACAACCTAAAATTTCAATTCAATAACCATCAATGATAACTTCATTGGTTATGGATAGTTCCTCCACTCTCGATATACAATCCCTTATGCATGAGATTCATACTCTATAGTCTAAGGTGTTAGATCTTAAGAAGGGATCCACTAAGCCATCACATGCCTTAGATTCTAACATTCTCTTACATATACCTTTGGCACATCACATAGTAAAAACTCCATTTCCGTCCAATTTTATGGCACCTAAGCTTACATTATATGATTTCAAGGGTGACCCAGAGCATCATCTCAGATATTTTCACATAACATGCTTAGACTATCAATGATTGGCTTGTCCTGAATTTATTTCCATGTTGTTTCAAGGATTATGCCTTACAATGGTTTTATGATTTACCAAATGAATTTATCACAACATTCAATCCTTTATTTGATATATTTATAGCACTCTTTTCTATCAACATCAGTGATAAAATATCATATGCACAAGTGACACAGTTAAATGAAAAGTTGAATGAGCCTATAACAAATTATTTCTTCTAAAACAAGACAATATTGGCCAAATTGATTAGCCCATAGTAGACAAAGAGATTCAAGACATAGTTAAATTAATTCTCTTAGTAGTATTATATAAAGCTATCTTGTTCAAGAAGTTTCTTACATTTATTGATTTATGCCACATAGTCAAAGAAAGAGAGCTTAAGCTCATATCAATGGGAAAACTGAAGTAAAAAAATTGATTAGAATCAACTATTTAGATTTAAAATAGGCTTCCATAGAAGGTGAGGGCCACTAAGAACAAAAGTGATCAAAAGGCCATACTAAACTTAGCTTCCAAGTCATTTATAAGATTTATTTTATCTATTCTTAAATATAGAGTCTTCACTAACCTTCTAGAGTCACCAACATGAGTTTTACATTAACTCTTGAAATGTAATTCCATATCTCTCCCTCCCATTAAAGAGGTTAATATGACATGGCCTCTTCCAATGTATTATGGTGCTAATGCATTTTATGAATATCATAGGGCACCATGACACACAATAAATAGATGCATTATCCTAAAGCACAAGATGCAAGATCTAATTGAGGCTAATATTATTGGTGTGGGCACACCTATAGAGGCACCAAAAACATATAAAATAGAGGCTAAGGTACTAGATATATTTTTAGATCCATTCCCAAAGCATACAACAAATAAGGTAGGGGGCACATCAAGTGTTCACTATACATATTAGGTGCATCTACCACTAGCTTCATATCACATAGTTATAGATGAGGCACATCCATTACATAGAATTATTGGAATTTACCATACTATAGTGCCACCTATACCACTTATCACATTCACAAATGATTATATTGTGGATGATGATATAGATTTACATGTACTCTTTATATGAGCATACATAGATCACCATCCTATCTAGAGTGTTATGGTTGATAATGGGTCAAGCATTAGCATGTGCAATATGATACTCTTACAACATTGGGATAAATAGAGTAGGATATACACCCCAAAAATATATTCATTAGTGGTTTCATTGGCCATGTCCAAATCTCCATTAGGGAGATTGTGCTTATATTACAAGTTGGACCAACACACATAGCCACTTGATTTCTAGTAGTACCTAGTGTAGGTATATTTGATATATTATTAGGTAGGCCATGGTTAAAGTTTATATAATCCATCCCATCTATATTACACCAATTTTTCAAGTACATAAATTAAAATCAAGTAATCAAAGTTGAGGTTGTCCCATATGAGTACCCTCTACCCATCCCACAAGTAGTTATAGCATAGTTATTAGTTATAGTTGTACCAACATTACCAGATATTGCATGGTTATATGTTATAGATATGAGTACCATTATTATGCATACATCATATATTTTAGTAGAGTTACCAGTGTAGGTAAGTTTTACTCCTATAGTATCAAGATGTTTGCATACTCTCCCACGAAGACCATTATTTCAGATACCCCTACATCTGAGATATTCATATGTTCTAGAGGACCTTCCTTTAGTCAGTTTATGCCAAGATTAGTACTATTTAATTTTAGGGGTTCTTACCATAGGGCACCTACATCACCTAAAACTTATTATTATACCATATGGGTCCCTAAGACCCCTACAGTTCATAGGGTATCATTATTAGCATCATAGATTCATATAATCACTACATACACAGATTTAGACATAAACTACTCCACACATCAAATTATGGGATCACAATTTCCCTTTTACACAGCATACATGATCATAGTTCATTTATTTAATACAGGTCATGATCATAGTGAGTCTTTGATGAGACTCATTGGTTAGTATGATTCTTATCCTCTTATACATGCATTCTTAACTCTTGTTCCTTGTACAAACTTTATTTTAATTTTCTTGTACATAGCTTATATCTAAAAAATACAAAACTAATATAACATTTCAAAACATTAAAACATTCAAATATTACTTATAAAACACAAAATTTATAGACTGTATGCATTTTTATGTTTACATTTCTTATGTTTTTAGACACTACATATGCTAGCTATCTTAGTATAGTAAGTTTTATCATACATATATACTTATATTATTCTTATCAAGTGCCTGTAGATTACATACAAGAATCTAGTATACCACACTGGTCCAAACTTATTGTCATCTACCCACTAGGGGCATATACATTGATCCAAGTTTATTCATTTAATACATCCTCCCACTCGGGGGCATCTTATACATATTTTTTACTACCAGGTTTTATCCTTACATTTTATACATTATATTTTAAACATTGATATATCTTGATATTGATCATTAATACTTATATTTTTTTTATAACTATCACTAGTTAGACTTGGCATATGTACATCCTTGCTTTAATATAGCTTTCCTAGTTTCGACTTGATTATGTTTCCTATGCTTCTTCTATTTGAGGGAATGTGAATATGTCATTTTTCATTGTCTCTATGCCATTTATATGTATGTATGCCTTAGACATGTGTCCATGTCCCTTGTGTGTGCTTTTCTGAGTGTATATGCTAACATTTGAACATGTCCTTCTATGTCTTATATGCTCAAGTTTAGTGACATATTCCCATGTCCCTTATATTATGGCCCCTTGGCCTAATTTTATGTGTCTCAAGTGTTTTGTATGTATGATTTATTTTATGAGTCCTCACCATGACACTTTTATTTGATTATTACACACATTAATTTTTAATTCCATGAGGGACCTCATGCATCTACCCTTCCTACTTGGGTACTGTGATGGAAATAATGCCACATCCCCCTAAGTAGATACCTAGATTTATTTTATATGTATTGATTACATATATCTTGACACCATTATGCAATGATATATAAAAAATAATCTTACATTACATACTTATGATTATATTCTTTTACATTCCAATGTTATGTTTGCACATTATATTCAAATATCACACAATTATCATACATGTTTTGGCTAACACATTTTGCAAAGCTATTTTATTTTGAGTATAGCTATTGGATAGGTAAAAAACTATGTTTAAAAGAGGGGGAATTAATAGGGGTTTGTCATAGAGATCATGCTCCTACATTGGTATTTATAAATTATTTTCAGCACATAGGCTTATTTTTAGAAATTAAACATAGGTCATATACAGGGAAAAATAAGGACTCAAAAAGTAGTTCAGTCACTTAGATTTTAGACTAGATAGACATTAGTTCCTAGATTAGGATAAAAACACCATAGGGAATTAATTTCCACTAAATGACACTATTTTCTAGTAGATGTAACTTTAGGGTAGTCCATATTAGCTATAATAGTACAATAGATACAATACATATTTTCACAAACATAGTCACAAGTTTGATAGTTATATTTAGATTTTACTCAAATACACTCATTCATCTCATATTCATACTATTTACTTAGATTGGGGGCATCATGTGAGGCATGATCACTCCCACATTCATTTAAGATAGACATATATAGTTATTACATACTCAATATAGAATTAATATACTTAGATATCATATTGGGGGCATATGTGTGACACAATTTCCATATGCTCAGTTACACACATGTTGATCATATAGAATGGAAAAATCCATGTCATTATCTAAGTTTTATACACTTTATATCATATTCTAGGTTGTGTCTAATTTCATTCCTTACTCCATATGTAGTGGTTGGCATTCCTGAGTGGCTCAGAGCTACCTAATGTACCTAAGTGGCCATGGAATTGACATACACATTTAGATGTATATAGTTAGATATTTTGAGCACATTTCATAGTTTAATTTTAGATGAATATATTACACATGAGTGGGTAATGATGGATTCATATCATTTTTGAGTTATTTATACACGCACATGAGAGGGTTAGACACACTTTTAGTTCAATCCAATCTATTCACAAGTCATGATACACCAAGCAGGTGTGGGCAATGTTGGAGTCAAAACTAGATTATGTTTTTACACCACCCACATATGAGTATTGATCAATTTATCAACTCAATCCAATAAATTCAATGATTTGAACTCTATATACATGCACACAAAGAGGTTATCACTAGGTTCATGCACTGGTTCATGTACCCAATGAGGTGTATTCATTCCTTTCCTATTTTACATTTCTTTACTCATTCTTTACTCAGTTACTTTATTCAACATAGTCTTCTTATTTTGATATCTCTTAAGTAAGTACTAATTTATGAAAATTTCATTACGGTTCATGCTGTGGATCATGCTTCTCATATGCAGACCCAACTTCACGTACTCAAACTCAACTACATGGGATTCACTTTATAGGTAAGTCTAGGTACACTTCTTTTTCCTTTATACTAGTACTTTTGTTTTACTAAATTTATAACATAAAGGGGGAGAAAATATAATAAATTAAAAGTGGTATTTGGATGTTAAGAGTGTTACTTGAGACAACCTATTCTTATAATATCCCTAGACTTATCCTATAGATTTTATCACACTTTTCTAGACATTGTGTAGGCCACAAATATATCTAGTCAGCTCAAACACAATCTCACAACTACATTTTGAGATCCTAACCCATTGTTCCTAGTAGCTTTCTAGCTAGACACTAGCTCCACATTAAGGACACTAGATCCACATGGTGCTAGTGTCCCCAACTTGGTTCTAGTTTTCCTTTCCCGAACTCTCCTAAATGGATATATTTTTAAATTTGTGCCCCTCCTAATGTCAGCCTAAACACATTTTATTATTTGCACAAGCTATAGATCACTATAAATATAAGAATTTTATACCTCTATCTACTATATGGAAAATAGATGCAAAATTCATATTTAAATAAGAAGCAAGTTGAACAAAATGAAGGTTATTAATCCCTATTCTACCCTACTTTTGCATACTACCATTTATAGTTGGCCTAAGCCTAGATTTAAAAGATACTCAATATTAAGCACACTCAAGTCATTCAAGACCACTATCATTGTATTATTCACTTACACTTGCAACAAGCACTAGGTGGGAGAACTACATTGGACTTGATCCCTCCTCAGAGTATTGGTATGTAGGAAACTGACCTCATAGTGCAATGTTAAGGATGTATAACTTATCCTAATAATGAACACACATTTTCATCTCATGCCATACTTTCAAGGAGGGTTACGGTTTGAATACTAATTTAAATATTCTAGGTACAATATAGAGTTTCAGATTTCATGTGCACAGGAATAAAACCTAGAAACATAGGCACATGTGGTCTTAAAAAATAAGAACAGTCTGTAAAAAAAGAAACCAA
Organism: Torreya grandis; assembly: GCA_037957365.1. Taxonomy (NCBI): domain Eukaryota; kingdom Viridiplantae; phylum Streptophyta; class Pinopsida; order Cupressales; family Taxaceae; genus Torreya; species Torreya grandis. The sequence goes on along the minus strand of JARHVA010006469.1, from coordinate 508,535 downwards.
CACCATATTTAGGACATTAAATCCACATGGTGTTACTATCCAAGTGGGATTATACTATCTAGTGAATAATAAAAACCTAGGGACACTGTTGATGACACTCAGATCTATTCATAACCCATTTTTTAACACCTAGATCTTCTATGATAGTTATTTTCTAGAATAGTCTCTATTTGCACATATTTATTACTATTTTTATAAAGTAAAATCAAATTAAAATTTATAACAAATTAGTGGTTATTTATTGCATATTATTTCACTAATTTAGATAACTCAACCCTTATTTCTAACTTAAGATTTACACTAGTAAAACCCTAAAAGGTTAAATCACAAGGACATCCCCATCATGTAGCTTCTAAGACTTTGTTCTTTTGTATTTTTTTTTGGTAGAGTTAATTTTACTTGAACCCTAGTTGAATGTTGCTAAAATTTTGGGTGGTGAAGCCATTAGAGACCTAGTGGTCTCGTCTAGGACTACTAGTTTAGTTATGTAGTTGTAGTTTTAGCTGGAAATGAAGGTTGTTTATTAGGAAATGTCTTTAATTCTTTGAAAAAAAAAATGTAGGAGCAATGTGGCCTTTAATGACAACCTAGATAGTTTAAATTACATTGGTTGGGTGAAATAATAACAAAATTTTTCTTGGAGGCCACAATTTCCTTTACAATTATGGTGCAAATAAAAAGTGGATTCTTTTTGTTTTTGTGAAAGAATATAGTAGATAATGTTGTGTTTGCTTATGGATTTTTTGAAAAATAAAAATGAACTATTATAGGTTCATGATGATTTTTATAGAATTCATGGTGAACTTTTTAATACATATAATTGACTTATAGTCACATTTCCTTCATTAATGGATAAATGGATTTTTTTGTTATAACTATATTTTGATGCATTTACACTACAACATGAGTAAGTTGTGTTTCTTGTTATTTTACAAGGATTAAAACTCTATTTTGATAGGTTTTTTAATTTTGGTTTCATAATGATTTATTACCCCTTAAGGGAAAGTCATATATTATTATTAATGTGGACTAGTTTTTACGAAAGTTATAGGCTTATATGCAATTATTTTGTACATTGTATTCATAGTTGTTAATAAGAATTTAATTTTATGTTTACTATGTGATTATTACCCTATTTGGGTGTGACTTGAGTCAACGGGTGTTATTTTTAGGTGAGTTTATTATTGGAATTATTTTGGGTTACAACTATTATATAAAGGAATGTATATTTGTTACGTTTCTTGTGATGGATGTAGGTGTGTTTCACTTTTTCATATGGAATAAATAACCCTCTTATGGTTTGAATAATGAACAAGGTCAAATAAGAAGTTAAATTTGAGTTTTCTTATTGTTGAATGATTTTTATTTTCTTTTTTTGAAATGCTATTAAATGAGTTTTGGGGGTTGTACTCTTTTAGGTGTCAACTATTTTTTACTCCTTTTAGTGTCAACCTAATTTGGCTAAGAGTTTGGAGATAAATTGATGTAGGAGCATTACTAATTAGAATTTTTTTTGGATTGTTTATGTAGTATTGTGAGTGTTGGTAGAAATTATAGGTCATTATATGTATAATAGAGTCCTCTATCATGTTTTTGAATGATTTATAATCTTGGAGTTGTGTGTTTAAAGTCTATCTAGAGTTTCCTACCAAAAAGGGATTTTTTCAAGATCAACTAAGCTTTATAAGTGATTTAATTTGTACGGAGTTCAAACCAGCCCTTTTTGAGAGCTCTCGACCTTACATAGGCCTGTCACAACTTGACTAGGGTTTCAACCTTCAAACTAATATATCTTATTATCCAAACATCAAAAAAATGATGAAACTTTGTAATCTAATATTATTTTATATGATCTATAGGAATCGATTGTTTTTTCATTTTCTTAGGACTATATTGTATGGTTTTCATGATATTAGGCCTAAAGAGGCCTAATTGGCAAGATGTGAGTTTATTTAGTTGGTTTGAAGTGAGAATTGGATAATCAAACTTTATACGAATAAAGAATGAGATAAAGTGTGTTTGAAAGTGTGATTATTTTATTTAGGATATTGGTAGTTTTAAAAATCCTACTAGGTCTGTGTGTAAACAAGGCTACTAGAGAAGGAGGCCTAAAGAAAGAAAGGGCAAATTGTTAAAGAGTTATTAGTTGGTGATTGGTTCATTGGTAGGGATGTGTGTGAGAGTTAAAATGGATAAGGAGAGAACCATAAGAGACTTGTTGAATAGGTAAAAATCTTATATCTATGGTTTTAACTTCTAGTCCTGAGTCCTTATATGAGAAAACAAAGACATGTAGGGGAAAATAATGTAGAGTGAGGTTTTAATTTTTAGGTGATGATGATGGTGACTAGATGAACAGATGTCTTTGAAAAGATTCAAAGGATTAAGTGAAAATAAGTATCATGATCATATTTAGATCAAGTTTGTTCAATAATGTTGAAGGAAAATCAAGGTGCCTATAATATTAAATCAAATTAGAGATCAAGAAAGGCATTAAATAGAGATGTCAAAGAGTAGAGAAGGGATTGAAATAATAAAATCAGAGCTAGGTGAATGTACAAGGTAAGTGTATCTTCTATTAAAAATAAATTTGTAAATTTGAGTGTTTTCTCTACATAAATTGGTATTATATTAGGTAAGCTCTTGGAATAATTTATATTTTTGATTATGAAAGGTTGCTATTGGAAATTATTGAAGATTATTGGTTAAGATTGCAGGTATACAATAGGAGAGGTAGAAAGGTTTGTGGAACCTAAAAATTAAAAGATTGGTGTGGCAATAAATCCCTAAATATAAAGAGGATTTGAAAATAGAAAGAAAAAAATTTAAGCTAAAAAGGTAAGCTCAAGGAGATCTTAGAGAAAAACATACCATCCCTAGGCAAAGGACTAGAATGAGAAGAGACCTAGGTGAGGACCTAAGAGGTAATTAGGTTAAACTTGATAAGGAGAGGTAGGTCTACGTGAGGCCTAAAGTGTAAATAGAAGGTAAACGTAAAGAGAAAATAAGGAGAGAGATGAAGGGATTAGATAATGAAAATTCCCATAGAAAAGTAGGTGAAAAGTTATGAAGGAGATGGATGTAGAGAAAGAAATAGCTTAGTGGAGAACAATCTTGGTAGTTATAGATCAAGTCTTAGAGGAGTCAAAACAAAGATTTGATGCAAGAATAAAGAAAATAATCTAGTGACCTCTCAGAGATCTCATGGAAAAGAGAAAAAGATATCAAGAATCTAGCTAGTGTTATGACACTAGCTTTTGATATTTTAAATGACTATTAAATATTATTACCACATGTATAACTAAATTCTAAATTACTCTTATCTAGCTGGTATAGTGTTGATGGACATTGATATGATGAAATTTTGATTGTAGATTTATGGACATGTTTATGTTTTAATTTATGCACTAGATGATATATGAATTAATTGATGTAATTAATTTTTTATTACAGTTATGTATCGTATTGTTTATTCATCATTTGGGTGTTGTTGATGTTATATTTGGTGGTTACAAGTACTTGATATGAGATAGGTTTGGTGATGATTTCAACACCTAGTAAGGTGAAGTTATTTTTGAGCATTTGGATCAATTTTGATAGGAATATGTATACTTTAATTTTGGTCTCATGCAATTAAACAATTATGTCATTTTTCATGTTATGTAGTTGTGCCTTAATTCTTTCATGCATTAATTGCATTATTGGTTGATTAATTTGCTCCATGTTAGAATTAATGTTATTTGGTTCTTATTCTTGTTAAAACTCCCTACTTCTGACCCCATTTCTCCTCCACCATGAACTCACCATCCTCGACCTTGCTTTGATTTAGTCATTTAACCTGGTGACTAGGTCCTATTGAGGACTCATTTAGTCCCCCTCCCCATGACCCCCATATGGAATCTTATGTTGATTAATTATTTTGAATGTGGATTGAACATATGATATTTGGATTTTACATTATTTTGAATTTTGAATTTTTCTAGATCCTTACATTAATGATTATTTGGCATGTTCTGGTGCCTTACAGATGTGGTTGATGGTTTGGAAAGGGGATTCTCTCTCCTCATGATTGTATATGAGTTTAATGAGGTATGGGGAGATGGATGGATGAAGTTAGATGGTAGTGGGTGAGAGGATGTAAGTGGGAATAAGGAAGAGAGAAGAATGGAAAAGAAAATATGAAGGGTTTTGTTTTTGGTTTTGGGGTTATCTTTTGGAGCTGTGCAGAACTAAAAAAGAGAGGCTTTTGTTTTGGTTCCTTTAGTTATTTGGATTAGGTGTTTTAGCACTATTTCTCTCCCCCATTTGGCTTGTATTCAACATGAAAAATATAGGTAAGTCAAGAATGTATTTTTTCTTGTTGGTTGTATGTTTTTTAGGTATAAAGGAAAAATTAGGGATGTTATATACTCCACATGAAGTTGAGAGACTTCATGCCAAGTACCTAGTGCCTGAGGAAGATAAAATATTCTCTTCCTTTACATAAACCTTGTGGCTAAATAAACCTATTATTTTTATTTAAATTACCTTACTATGTATGTAATCTAGCCACTAGGTATTTCTTGATATCTAGAATAAATCTAGATAATGTTGGCTTGATTTATGAGGGTTTTTGTAATGTATTGGGGTTTTTTGATATTTTCTCTCTCCTTGTAAGGCTATTATATCCTATTACATTTTTATGAATTTTCAAACCTGTGTATACATGAATTAGGCCACTATACCCTACTATTATTGTTTGAGGTGTTATGTGGGATTTGACTGATAATGAGGGTTTGTAAAATGAATTTGGTGTTTTATTATTGGAAATAAATGGTTTTCCACATCATACAAGGATTCTACTGAATCGATTTAATCACTACATTTTAATGTTGAAATTAGTTTTTATATGTTAAGTAGTATACTATATATATAAATATATATATATATATTCTCATTGGATGATTTTATTGTGTTTTATAACTCAACTTAGCCTGCATTGGGTTGAGGCAAAGCCTTGGCAAATTTTTTCTAGAAATATACTATAGTATGTTAACTAGTAATTAAATCATTTGTTTAACAACTATTGAAATTATTAAATTGACAAACCCTCGACATGAAGATTTTATGAATCATGATTAGGTCATAGGACCTTATGATGAACCCATAAAATTATCATATCAACTTTTACTTATCTTTTTATTTTCCATTCAGACTTGGATTTATTGTTTGAAATCATTATAGGCTACTTTGGAAATGATGGGTATGGTTGGAAGTCAAGGTTGGATATGTGTTTACTTGATATGTGTTGACTGGTTATTAACTAATGAGTTATGTGCTGACTATTGTTTTATGATGGATAATACTTTTGCTTTATGTTATGTCATTAGTTATTACCATATTAATTAGTTATTTCATCTCTATTGTGATTAGATTATTAATCCCTTGACTTAATTAAATAGTTGAGCTTATAGCTAAGGACTTATCTGCATGAATGTGGATTGGCAGTTAAGAAGTCTAATGGCTAAACCTACACTTGGAAGATTTTCAATCACAATAATAGTGATCGTTATAGACTTGCATTTAGTACATAAACCCATTTCTATGACTTTTGAACCTCCCTACAATGGATTAACCCCACTTCCAATTCATAGTGATATTGCTCACATAGTTTATTTATGTATTGTCTTTGGATGATGTACTTGTTGATCACTTGCCTATTTTATACTTCTATTATTGTGTTGAGTTTTTTGATGTCTTAAGAACTCCAACTATCTCTAAATCCCTTACTAACCTTGGTTTCTAAAACCCACCATCCAACTAATGGATGGGGTGGTAAGGGCCACCAATGGCTGGGATCATAAGGTTGGTTGGGAGGGCTTTTTTGTCATTATTATATGTTGCTCACACTCTTGGATGATCTCATGGATAGGCATAAGGAACTTGGTAAAATTTTGGTATATTTTATTTCTATGTTGCTTTTAGGATTAATTGTATTAATGTTTCCACATTGTATACATAGTGAGTGCAGTTGTAAATCAGTTATAGTTTTAGTTATTGATATTGATTTATTTTACATTGATGTCATTATATGATAATTTTTTCCTCTTTGAAATGGTGTATGATGTAATTGGAATAAGGGGATTTATGTAAGGATTGATAGGTATAAGTTAACATGGTAATTATTATTGCATTTTTAATTTAATACATTACATTGATAATATTTATTGTGTTAGTAATCTATAGTTGATTCTATTTATGATCAGATTAGTATTTAGTCTCCTTATGTAGTTTTATAGTTGTCTTTATAGCCTCTTTGTATGAACATTAACTTGTTGACATGGTTAATACTTACATATACATACATACATACACACACACACACACACACACACACACACACACACACACACACACACACACACACACACACACACACACACACACACACACACACACACACACACACACACACACACACACACACACACACACACACACACACACACACACACACACACACACACACACACACACACACACACACATATATTACTTATCATATGATGTTTTAACTTGCATAAGTATGCTTTTTATAGATTATTAAGGTGAAAGAAGTTTTTCATGGAAAAAAAATAATCATTGAAGGATTTACCTAACCTATTCTCTTTTGCATACATTTATATCTTTCCCTTTTATATGATGCCTATCTATTGGAGGCAAACTTTGTTTATGTAGAAACCTTTCTTTCAAGTTTTGATTTCAGCTTGTATATGAAATAGTATGAAATAATGTACAATCGACTCTTGTTGATTTAATATTAATGAAGCATTGGCAAGGAAGCATAATGAATGTAATCATCATTGCAATCCTTTAGTTCTTATTCATCTGCTCACAAATTATACAACTACATATGAGGTATGTACTTTCATTTGATAAGTAGTATATGGTTGATGGAATACATTTTACTTAACTTTGATTATTTATTACATTGTTGGAATTACATAGAATTTAAAAATTTTATCTAAATTGAGGGTTATCTAGTACTTGTCATAAGGTTATGTTAATTTTTAAAATGAATTACCCAACCTATAGAGTGATGGGTAGATTCTTATACATATTATGATAAAAGATAGTATGATATACTATGAATTACACTCTATAGATTCTTATACATTTTATGATATATTATGAATTACCCAATCATGATTGCCTTGAGTTATTAAAAATCTGTTAGCATTTTATCCTCTTGTGGTTAATGGTTATGTGGATAAGATAGTTTTGATTAGTTGCATTCACCTCTTTTATAATGGCTAAAATGAGTATACTAATGATTAACTTTACCTGAAGGTATGTTCAACCCTTTTTATGTTATTATATACACTAGTACAAATTTGTATTGGATTTCACTTAAGTGAATGACTCTAAATTACATATGAAATAAGTGAGTCAATATAGTTTGATTTTTTTTAATGAAACTACTATAGCTATATGATATTTTTGAGCATGTAAATGGACTATATATCATGGTTTAGTTAGGAATTTAATTACAACATAACTTGAGTTTTATAGTACTCAATCATTGAAAATTTTATGATATCATAATGAGTATGGGTTGAGTTATTATACCACCTTAGACATAAGGGGGCTACTAAATAATCTAATTGTATGAAAGTATATGCTTGGATGAAATACACTTTTTATTTATATTAAATCATTCTTCTTTATTGTATACACATTGACTATTTGTCAATATGATTTATTTTACATAAATCTAACTACGATTTACCCACTATATCTTATCTAGTAACTATAAGGTAGATCATAAGCCAAATCATTACTCATTATTCAGATTGAGGTGTTCATGTTTAATAATTAAAACATTATGAGATCACATAAGTATGGAACTATCATATTTCTAAGTCTTAAGGAGTAAGTCTAATTAGTTCTATTTTAATTTAATAATGGCTAACATGTGAGTTTTAATTAAACTAAGAAATAGTGCAATTACCTTGAGCTAAAGAGGAATCTAATTACCCTCAACTTGTAGCACCAATTCAATTACTTATAACACTTAATAGTCCACTCATTTTCCATGATTGTACTCTCTTATAGATAATAATAAATATTGTTGTGTGCTTATGGAACCTTGTATAAATATGCATGTGTTTTAATCAACTTGTTATTTTTTAATTTAATGATTAGCATCTTAGATAATATACATGATAGTCATGATAGAATCAGACCTTTATTCTCATCCCGTAGACCTATTGTAACCAAATGGTAACAAAGGGTGTGTAAAGTTGTTTTCTTTATTTTATTCAAGTAGTAACCATTTAAACCACCTCAAGTAGAACCAAAACTTAATGAAAGGAGTGCGATACCTATCAAGGGTTAAGGACCTATAAATGGTCCTATGAGAAATAACTAGTGTCATTTATGGTTTTTGAGACTTATCCATGTACTTGTACACTGATATGCCCCAAACCTCATGGTTCCTTCTTTAGGAAACCTACTTCCCCATAACATCTTTTGTAAGTAATTACCCTTGGATAATTATCTAAGGCAACCTCTTTTAGTTTCGATTACACATATATGATTTTATTATATGAATATTGCTTGATTCAATAAGACAGGTATTGGGACATATGCGTAGTTAGGCATTTAATTACAACATAACTTGAGTTTTATAGTACTCAATCATTGCAAATTTTATGATATCATAATGAGTATGGGTTGAGTTATTATACCACCTTAGACATAAGGGGGCTACTAAATAATCTAATTGTATGAAAGTATATGCTTGGCTGAAATACACTTTTTATTTATATTAAATCATTCTTCTTTATTGTATACACATTGACTATTTGTCAATATGATTTATTTTACATAAATCTAACTACGATTTACCCACTATATCTTATCTAGTAACTATAAGGTAGATCATAAGCCAAATCATTACTCATTATTCAGATTGAGGTCTTCATGTTTAATAATTAAAAAATTATGAGATCACATAAGTATGGAACTATCATATTTCTAAGTCTTAAGGAGTAAGTCTAATTAGTTCTATTTTAATTTAATAATGGCTAAAATGTGAGTTTTAATTAAACTAGGAAATAGTGCAATTACCTTGAGCTAAAGAGGAATTTAATTACCCTCAACTTGTAGTACCAATTCAATTACTTATAACACTTAATAGTCCACTCATTTTCCATGATTGTACTCTCTTATAGATAATAATAAATATTGTTGTGTGCTTATGGAACCTTGTATAAATATGCATGTGTTTTAATCAACTTGTTATTTTTTACTTTAATGATTAGCATCTTAGATAATATATATGATAGTCATGATAGAATCAGACCTTTATTCTCATCCCGTAGACCTATTGTAACCAAATGGTAACAAAGGGTGTGTAAAGTTGTTTTCTTTATTTTATTCAAGTAGTAACCATTTAAACCACCTCAAGTAGAACCAAAACTTAATGAAAGGAGTGAGATACCTATCAAGGGTTAAGGACCTATAAATGGTCCTATGAGAAATAACTAGTGTCATTTATGGTTTTTGAGACTTATCCATGTACTTGTACACTGATATGCCCCAAACCTCATGGTTCCTTCTTTAGGAAACCTACTTCTCCATAACATCTTTTGTAAGTAATTACCCTTGGATAATTATCTAAGGTAACCTCTTTTAGTTTCGATTGCACATATATGATTTTATTATATGAACATTGCTTGATTCAATAAGACAGGTATTTGGACATATGCGTAGTCAAAAAAATACTCTAATAATACAATTCCAATTGTTTTGGGGTTATTTAATCTAGTATCATAGCCAGGGTATACTCTAGGGAACTTTAGGAATGAATATTTTTAAGTTTGAAATCTACTGAGTTATTATTTTATAAATTCTTGGGATGGTTAGTATGAGGTCAATTGGTGAAAACATACATAATAACCAATACAATTTTATTCCAGTTAGAGGTAGAGGTAGAGGTTGAAGTAGGGGTCATGGTGCCCTTAACCCAATTCAAATCAAGATGAACTACCCATAAACAATATTAATAGTAACAATGAGGTTTTGAATGTTGTTGCAATAATCGAAACACAAATAAAAATCATGTGTAAATCCTTCATGGAATCTTGAAAGCCTTAAATACTCTGCAAGGAAAGATTGACAATCAAGAGAAAAGGTTGAATAACCTTGAATGTGTATCCCATGAGAAAGTACATAGATTTTAGATAGGCCAGGTAGAAGAACTTGTAATTGAAGACATGCCTTTGACCATGGTTGACCCACTAATTAAGGAATTGAATAAACTTCCACCACCCACCTTTTGTTAGGAATAATTTGGTGATGCAACTAATGCATGGTTTGTTCACCTGTAAAAATATTTTAACCTATATAACATGCCATCAAATATGAAAGAAAGGGTGGTATCTTATTAGTTCAATAACTTGTAGCCTTTCGGTGGAATCACCTCAATGCTATAGAGGGATACCATCCAATGGATCTGACTTGGATAGTATTTAAAACATAGTTTTGAAAAAGGTATCTGAGTACCAACTACAAGGAATAGAAAATAACTTATTTTTAGATACCAAAATAGTAAAACATGACTATTTCTAAATATGAAAACAAATTCTTGAATACATTACATCATGTGAATTACATGCAAGATGAGGAAATATAGATTGCCAAATTTAATCTTGGGATTAAAGAGATATTAATGTATGATGTCAATATGATAAATCTAAGGACCTTGGTAGCTACCATTAAATCAACTTATAAAGCTAATGAGAAAGAGAAGTCTCATAAGAATGCAAGGAAAGATTTATATTTGAATAGGCTATAATATAAGACCAAAAATCTCTCTCTTGTGTCTAAGAACTTTAAAAAATTAGACCAAAATCACAAATTTTATGGAAATATCAAAAAATTTAACACTTTTTCCAATTAGACTAAAAACTTTAAATCACAAGGTTCATCTAAATCAGGGTCTTTCAAGAATTAACAACCCCAAAATAATCAACATAGCCTAGCCATTGGTGCAAATACTATTCTAGTATCCCCATCTAGGGCTATTGTATGTTGGGAATGTGGTGATTACCACTATGAAAAGGATTGCTTGAAGCTAAAATTGGGCCAATTAGCCAACCATAGGGTGTATGCAACTGTAGATAATCACAATGTTAAGTTGGAGGCTACCTTGATAGAAAACAAAGGTAATCTTTATGGTTTTCTTATATCTATTCTAATTGATTTAGGTGTAACTAATAGTTTTATATCTCTTAATGTTACAAAATAATGTTAGATCGAACCTATAATGATAAGATGAAGTTGGGAGGTTGAGTTTGGTACTGATAAAAGGGTACCTATTCATGAATACTTGGAATAAGCTAAAATTTATCTCGGTGTCTTCAAAACCAAGGTAAATATGTTCCTATCACCTTTAAGGTCATATGATCTCATATTCAGAATGAATTGGATGCAAGCGCACTAAACAATGCTTGATTGCATTGGTAAAAGACTGAATTATATTGATAACCTTGGGAAGCTTGTATAAATACAAGGTATTCATAGGCCTAAAAAATTAAATACACTTTCATCCTTGTAGCTAAAAAGGGTTGTTATAAAGGTTTACAAACTTTATGTAATCTAGCTATAACAGTTACCAAAAGACAAGGAATTAGTTTGCACAAATTTTCTTATCTTAAATGAGTTTATGGATGTATTTACCAAAAAATTACCTTGATTGACACCTAATAATAAATTTTACTTTGCATTTTATATTATTCCAAGATGTGCTTCTGTATCTAAGGCTCCCTATCATATGAATGTGGCTGACCTACAGGAATTAAAGGTGTAACTACAAGAACTTTTGGACAACAGATGCATCTTACCAAGTGTGTCTCCTTAGGGTGATCCAGATGCCGTTGTCAAAAATAAGTAAAAAACGTTAATTTTATGTATTTATTATCTCCTACTCAATAATTTAAAAATCAAAAATTGATATCCCTTGCCAAGGATAGATGATTTATTTGATCAAATGAAGGGTACAATAGTCTTCTCAAATGTTGATGTTATATTGTTCAAATTTCAGATTTATTATGATATAGGAGGTTTTAGGATTCTTATACCATCCTTATTTTTCAATTATAGGAGTTGGTTTTAGTGCTAGTTTATCAAACATTCAAATTTACACTTTCCCACCAAAACTTAGATTTTGAAAATTGGAATGTTTTTACTTACAATTGGTATTATAGATGTGTGTGGGATAAAATTTTAAGGTATAACCATGTTTTAATTTCCTCTTAATTATTCCTTGAATCCTTAACATGTTTCTAAACTCATGATGGTATGAAAAATCAACTTTGTATGAGTTCTTATTTCATAACTAGCTCTTTAGTGGCCATTGGAATGCCCCAAAGGGTGCTTAAAGAAGTTATAGGATGTAAAAAAATGTTATATTTTCATGTATAATGATTTATGAGAGTTTTTTAAGTCATAATTTTTAAGTAAATGTTAATAAAACTCTTGGTTTTGAAGGAAAAGTCACTAAATACCCCAATTTCCTATGCATATACATTTGAAGTAAATTGTGTGTATTGGATCAATGAAGGAATACATAATAAAGACAAGTTTTTATAGAATTTTATGATTTTTTAAGGTTGTTTCATGCTTATAAATGTGATTTTGTGTTTTATTTTGATATATTCATGCTTATTTATGAAGGATATAACACATACTCATAGAAACAACACAAACTTGCATAGTCAAACATATAACTCAATAAAAATGTTTAGTAGATGTGTTAGGGAGAGTTTTTAATGATTTAATAAGGCATTTAATGGTTTAAAATATCTTTATCACCCTTAATAGTGCATTTAAATGTCTTATATAATTAAAAAATGTCAAAATAACCCCTCTCGAGTCTAAACTAAATAGAGAAACCCTGAGTTAGGGTTTTGAAACTAAAAGTCCATTTACATGAGTTTTATCAATAAAAAACTACAAAAATATTGTAATAAATTAATTTTAAATGTGTTATAATATATTTAAGTGGTTTTAGGTCTATATAGACAGTTAGGGTATGGATATACTAGACTGTGTCCAATTAGGCCTTGAGGAGACCTAATTTGAAGAGGACAAGGGTTAGAAAAGTGGTCTAAATGTTGTTTTGAGCCAAGAAAACTAGTGGAGAGAAAAAAAATAAATAGAGGGTGGTATAAATGGGCCTCATTTTATTTTAATTAAATCTTTATTATCTTTACAATCAGGAAAATCCCAAAAAAGGCTATAAGGAAGCCCTTAAGGTTGAGATAAGTGTGCACACTTGTAAGGTCGAGACTTTCTAGAAATTTGATCTACATCATTTTTGTATTAGATATAGGTTAAGACATTTATAAGTAAGAGGATAAGTAGATATTCACTAAGAGGAAGAGAATCTAGGAGTGATTTGATAAATTACCTGAGAGAAGACAAGATGCTACCAGGGAGGAATGCATTAGGTGAGAGGGAAACAACCATATAGATGGGAGATGCCATATTGAAAGAGTTAAGGAACCTCAAACTAAAATTTAATGTTAGACTGATATAAATTGAGGTTAATTAGATAAGGGGAGTAGTCATAGGTGATTTAAGTGATCAAAAGGAATAAGAACCATAGGCACTAGAATTGGAAGATGAAGGGGAAAGAGAAACTGAAGAGCATAAGTTTGAGATATTTTTGAAGGTGGTGGGAGGGTATTTATCTAATCCCAAAATAGATCTTCCAATGTATTCATGTAGCCTCAATGCAAAATAACTCCTTGTTTGGATAGGAGAGTTGGATAAGTACTTTGATTTTGAATATGTACGAGAAGAACAATAGGTGATGTTTTTTAGGACCAAGTTGAAGGGCCATACATCCCTATGGTAGGATTACATAAAAGATGAGATAAGGAAAAAAGGTAAATCTAAGATTAGGCCTTGGGATAGGATGGTTTCAAAATTGAATAGAAATTTGTTACCTAGTGACTACATCACCAAATTGTACAAAAAACTTTAAAACTTGAAACAAAAAGAGATACGGGTAAGAGAGTATACTAAAAATTTATACAAACTGAGCATTAGATCATGTCATATGGAAGTTGACAAATGACAAGGTGGATAGGTATCTCAATGTTTTGAGATACAACTTGTAGGATGAGTTGATCCTTACTAGTCTAAATACACTAGAAGAATGCTACCAATTGGAATTTTAAGCTGAAGACAAACTCAATAGGATTTAAAACCAACAAAATTGAGGTAGAGGCAGAAGTTTTAGAGGTAAGGGTCAAAAAAAAGGTAGAGAATATTCACAAATAATCCAAGGAGATTCTAGCACCTCACATGAGCAACCATCAAGTTCAAGAGGAAGATTTAGAGGTAAAAGGCCTTATTTTAGAGGTGGCTATGAATCAAGGGGTAGAGGATCAGGTGGATTTTTAGGAATTTCATTAAAATGCAATAATTTTTTTGGACATAGATCATGGGATTGCCTAGAGGATCAACTAGTAGGGAGTTCAAGAAATGAAGGAAAAAATCAAATTGCATAAGGAGTTGAGGAGGAAAGTGTTTATTCTCCATCACTTATGGAGGAACCTGAGGTAGGAGAATCATTTCTAATGAGGAGAGTGCTGATCAAGACACCCAAGGAGAAGCAGCCACCACAAAGGAAAACACTTTTTAATACTTCTTGCAAATGCCAACATAAAAGTTGTAAAATGGTCATAGATTTTGGTGTAGACACTATAAAACCATACATTATGGTTTTAAATGTCACACTAACCCTTAGAACACCCCTTGACCTCCTTGAGACCATTTCCTAATCATTTATCTCACTAGTCATTAGTATAAATGGATAAGTTTAGCCAATTTTGACTATGACCCTAACCACCAACGGTGGACCCTTAATAACCGATGGTTAACCTCAATCACCAATGGTATGCCCTTAACCACCTCAAGAATTAACTTTAACTCAAATTCTAGCTTTATTTTTTATTAATATTTGTTTGATCTACCATTTACATAATAAATGCATGTTAGGCTAAAATTAGATAGCTTGTTAGACTTATTATTTCACCACTCCCTTTCCTCTTTATGAAGAGAGGAAGAAGAGGTGAAAGGAGATCATAACTTCTTGGTGTAAAATATCAGAGCTTCTTGTGTAGGTATTCTTCTTACTTCTGACAAATTTGAGAAAGCTTCTAGTAAACCAACAACTAGGACAAAGATTAAAAGTGATGATGCAACTCATCAATAAACATCCAAGGTATTTTCACTCTACTAAAATTGCTCTAAAATATACAAGCTTTCATCCAACCTCAATATTCTTCAAACTAGTAACAATAAAGATAAGTATCTATTTCTTATCAGGATTCAACAATTAGTTTCTTTGTTTCATTCCTTGTACCACTCTTTCTTCCATCCCACTTAGTTGTGCTAGAGTTTTGCAACTCTAGACACTTCTCTTTTATCATTAAGCCAAAAGAGAGATAATAATGTATCTTAGGATCTTAATGCACTTTAGTGTATGCATTATTTTCCTTGATGTGTGTGTGTGTGTGTGTGTGTGTGTGTGTGTGTGTGTGTGTGTGTGTGTGTGTGTGTGTGTGTGTGTGTGTATTGATTCTCTTTTAAATTGTGAGATCACTTGTATCTTTCATTTCCTTTCCTTACATGGTTCTCACTAGACAATAACTAAGAAACCAAGAAAACTAGGACCTACCTCCCAACCACCTATCTTCCACTTCATCTTCATCCATGGAGTATGTCTTGAATGTAGAAGGTTATCCCCATCCTTATGAAATTCCTAGTATCCCTTAGAGAAATTCTTAAGGCAATGAAGATTTCACCAACTTTCTAGATAATAATCCCATAGCCCTCTAACATTACCTTAACACCATATCCCATCGTACCCTGCTTCAGTTCAACCTATCGATCCACCCTATGACATGCCATCCCATCTTATGGGTAACACCTCTATTTCCACCATTTCTTCCCAACCCTTAATCACCTAAGCATCTTCATCTACCAATAATCCCACCAACACCAACATCTAAAACCAACCCACCTAACCAACTAACACCCAAACACATTCAATGCCAACCAATAACTCTTCTAGTATAGGAACAACCCATCCTTTGAGCACCATTACTCCACTTACCATGGGAGTACCCTCCACTAGTGTTACCACACTTCTTGTTTCCAACCCACCTACCTCCACTCCTTTCTAGATCTTGGTGATTTCCATACCTCTTACCCTTTCACCCATTAGTACCGAGATTACTACTCATCCTCAACCTATCAACCCAACCATACCTCTAACCCAACCTATGTCAATTATTTAACAATTTCCTATTGCACCCAACCCAAGCTATGTTCCAAACCCATAGGGGTATATGGATCCATCCTTTACCCAGCCTCTCTTATATCCACCTACCCATACATGGCATCCTCCCAACCACCCATATCTACACATCAATATGTGACAACCTTACATTATCTATTCTTATGCTACACCTACCTAAACCTAAAATAATTTTTCCTACAACTATAGGGGTGCACAAATGTAAATAGATCTTGTTAAGATGTTAATGGATAAAATGACCACTTTGGAGTCATCTATTTTTGACACACATAACCTCTTATCATATGACAAAATCTGTAATGAACCAATTCATCCATCCTCCCCATTCGACCTTATCCTCCTCAATGGGAGCTTCCAAAATTTTCCAAATTTTAGAGCAAGGAAGACCCTTAACAACATCTAAGAAAATTTAGAAACTCTTGCTATTTGATTACCGATGATGATGCTCTCCTTATTTGAACCTTTCCCATGTCTTTATTAAGTTTGAAACTAGATTGGTATAGTGTTATTAACAAGCACTCCCTATTTTCTTTTGTCCAACTATCTCAAACCTTCTTAGATCATTCTTCCATAAACATCTCTAAGAAATTTTCCATCACTGATCTTTACTCCATTTGTCAATTTGATGACAAGACCATTAATGACTTTGTAGCCCATTGGAGAAGCTTGATAAACCAACTCTCTTTCTCTTTTCCCCAACTCGAGATGATTGATATTTTTACGTGGGCTTGTGCTAAGCACATTTCCTTCACTTTACAAGTTCAAAATTTCAAGACCTTTGATGAAGCTTTCACCATGGCACAAAAATTAGAGAATAGATCCATTGATGATGGGAAGTTAAAACTGAGAAATAAGAATTCCACCTTCAAATAAAATGAGGCTTCCTCCTCCAAACTCAACAATCAAACCCGCACTAACACCAAAAATAAGGGAACCACGAATGCAGTTGTCCTTAAAACCACTCCTCTACTAGTTGTTAACCAACCCAACTCTTTCAATTCCTCCAATAAAAAAACTATAAACCAAAACCATAATAACCAAAATTAATTTACTCCACCAAGGGATTTATATGCTTTGGTCTTATAAAATTTTATAAAATAAAATATCATACATCTCCCTTTGATCAAGCCTCTATAATAATTCAATTCCTCTCATCCTGTACCTGATTAGTATAATAAGAATGAATTGTGTGCCTTCCATTATGTCATTAGGCATGATGTTAGTAGGTGAAATGATTTCAAAAACATTTTCCAAAGTATTATTTACAAGGGGGAACTTGATAACCCCAATGCACCCCCAAATTAACCACTTGGCATCTTTAGACAACCATTGTCCAACCATGCCCCTTATGCAAACAATGAAAATAATATAGTGAAATCCTCTCACAAACATGAGGTACATACCATTAATGTGGTTCTTAGTGAAATCACTATCGAAGAAACCATTTCTCAAACCACCTTCTCTTCCCCTCCAATTATTGAGTTAGTGGAGTCACCTTCTATTCCTTTGGAAACTAGAACAAAGGAAGTAATTATTCCCCTTTCTCCACTTGTTGAGGTAGTGGATCTACTAGCCTCTCCTTCAAAATAAATAACAAAAAAAGTGTCCATTACCACCATATTCTTCTCTTCCATCATACAAAAATCCACTCTTCCTTTAGAAAGCATTTCTAAAAAAGAGGTCACTTTATCTGCCTCTCTCATAGAATATTCACCTTCCCAAACCTTGGATTATTTATTAAGGAAAAGGATGAGGTGACCACCCCCTCTCTCAACCCATGGGTTTGTCCTTTGAGAATAATATTGAAGGGATCAAACCCATCTATAATCCTTTCTCTATACTGGTTCAAATCTTGTATTACCTATCCTACCCCAATATGGATCATGTCACATTTTAGCATCATCTCAATCTTCCTTACTGAACCAAGTAAGAGTCCTCAACCAAGTCATTGTAAACCCAACCTTCCATTTCTACTATTGAACCCACCATCATCTCAACTAAACCATTATAAAACTCTACCCCTCAATCCATAGTTAAACCAACCAAACCAACTTCACTTGAAGTAACCCAAGCACCTTCTACCATCCCATCCAAGCTCATCAAAAACCTAGGTATGCTCCCTACTTAGAGCCTTACTCACCACTTATTAAATTTATATTTAGCACCACTTAGCCCACCAAATAAACCCCAAGTCAAGTCAACCAAGAAAAAAGAGCCACCTAAGATCTTAAAAGCTAGAATGTTGCCACTTATTTCTCCCTTGCCTTCTATTTTAGGACCACATCATTCTTCCATTCGAGTAACTCATCCTTATGTTAAGAAAACATGTTTCCCAAAGACAACCCAAATCCAAATTCTTCCTAATTTCCACCCTTATTACCATTAAATTTTTGTAAATAACCTTCATTCATCTTGAGGATCCAAATCCTCCTATTTTCATTACTGCATACATTAACCAAACCTGCATCAAGAAGGTTATGATTGATGGATGGGCTAGCATAAACATTATCTCCTCCCACACATATGACCAACTAAAATTACTAGATAAAATTATGTTGGAAACCATAATGGTTCTCTATTCCTTTAATGACACTATGACAATAACTCTATAAACTGTCATCTTCTACATTCATTTAGGACCTCATACGCTTCCTAATATATTTAATGTAGTAGAAGGTGAGTTCTAGTATAATATTTTGCTTTGGAACCCTTGGATCCATTTCATGAATTGTGTACCATATACCCTACATTGGTGCATCAAATTTGAACACTAGGTTCAAGTAGTTACCATACAAGTCGACCCAAACCCTTTCACATAATGAAACATGACATACTAATTGAATGTTGTTCTCCTCCTTCCCTCCACCAAGTCTTCACTAACTAAAGATGACTCCAATTATTTTACCAACCTAGTCTTGACAATCTCATATATTATTTCTACCCAAATCCCCATAAGGGACCCTTGGAATCCACATTCCAACATCTCTCACTTGGGGAGTATCGCCTTTTGGCCTTGGATGCCTTCCTTACTCCCTAGGAGTATAGAAACCTAGACTAGAGCTCTAATTATGACCCCAGTACTGAAACCATTATTTATTTTGGGCCTATCAATCTCCAAAAAAGTCTTATCTATGGAGCAATTAATCAACCACTCATTTCCTCCTTGACCTCCTCTTTTCATCGGCCATTCACCTCCAGTTTATCCTATCTAGATAAACTAGAGTTTACTTAGACATACCTCCTTAGGTGTACTTGGAAGGGATTCAGTCTAAGACATTATGAGCATGGACCACATGAGTTACCTTCATGTAAGAATCAAAATCCTCATGAAATATTTGGTCTCAGCTTCCCTCTACCTAAAAAGCTAACAAACTAATCTCCCATTACCGTCATTGATGAGGAAGTCCCATCCTCATCATCCACTCCACCATCAACATCTAAATATTTTGACATAATTCCCCCTAAAGTTTTTTTCATCAACATGATCATCCTTGGATCCCTAACTTATCAAAAATATGGGGAGACCATAACCATTCCTCTGACTCATCTTAAGATGGTAGGATATGACTCTTCTACCATTAATACCATTTGGTGTCAAAATGATGATTCCATTATTGCCTATCTTGGTATAGAAGATTATTTTATCCACAAATCCCTTTCTCTTGAGACCTCAAACATTTTGAATGAATCCACCATGGATATAAACTTGGGTACTCTAGATAACCTGTGTATTATCAAAATTGACCAATCACTAAATTTTATTGAGCTTCAAGATTTCCCCTCCTCCATACAAGACCATATCATATCATTTGATTGGTTTTACAATGACACAATATGAATAAACCCCTCCATCACCACCCATAATATAGTCACCAACCACGATGCCAAGCTAGTTAGGCAAAAACTTCATTAGATGCACCCTTGTATAACCCTCCCCATCAAATAAGAACTTCAATACCTCCTATCCATAAATATTATTCAACCCATTGATTAACCCTAATTGGTCTTGAACATCATCCCTATCACCAAAGAAATAGGGGCACTTTACATTTATATAAAATTTTATGACCTTAACCTTGATTTCCTAAAGGATGACTTTCCTTTGCCAAGCATTAACAAGCTTGTTGATCTTATAACCAATAATGAGATGATATCTCTTATGGATAGGTTCTCAAGTTATAATTAAATCTTAATTACCCTTGAAGATCAATACAAAACCACCTTTATCACCCTTGGGTAACTTTATGCTATACGATCATGCTTTTTGGTCTAAAGAATGATGGTGTAACCTACCAGTGCATTATGACCTACATCTTCCACGACCTTATTCAAAAAATTATAGAATATTATGTCAATGACCTTCTTGGGAAATCCAAATGTCATAAATATCATTTATTTTTTATTAATATTATCTTTGAATGCCTCATCCATTACCATGTTCACCTTAACCCCAATAAGTGTATTTTTGGGGTCCTATCAAAAAATATCCTTGGATTTATCATCTTTATTCAAGGAATTAAAGTCTATCCCACCAAATTCAAATCAATCCTCAACATGCCTCCTCTTACCCACCTCAAAAAACTCCATAATTTATAAGGGAAGCTCTAATTGATTTGTCACTTTATCTATTAGCTCTCTAATCGATGCCAACCTTTCCAACACCTTATGAAAAAAGATGCATCTTTTAAGTGGAACAAAGACTATTAAAAGGTCTTTGATTCATTTTAAAAGTACATTATTTGTTTACCCATCTTCATTACTCCTAATGAAGATCAACCTTTTAACCTTTATATTTCTACCACTGACCACTCCTTAGGGGCAATGCTCATGTATCAAGATGAATAATATAAAGATAAAGACATCTACTATATAAATGGAATGCTTATAAAATACAAGAATCAATACACCCATACTTAAAAAAATTCCTCACCTTGGTCTTTGCATCCTCCAAACTCCACCACTACCTTCTCAACACAAGACCTATGTCATAACCAATACTAACCCACTCAAACATATGCACTCCAAGCCATACTAAAACTAGCAAATGACTAAGTGGCTCATGATCTTAGCTAAGTTTGACCTTAGGTTCCTTCTATAGAATTCAATAAAATGGAAATTCATCATCAATCAATGAGTTTAAGCACCCTTAGTAGATAACCAACTATCCTCCCTTGAGTTTCCCAATGAGTCCATCGCCACCCTTTCTCAAGAGGACATCACCTATCAAATGACCATGTTTTTTGATGGATAAAAATGTAAACATGGTGAGGGAGCCAACATCATACTTATTTCCCTTGATTCTAAACCTCTTATTTTATTCATCAAACTTGACTTAAATTATACTAATAACATGGCTAAGTTTGAAGCCCTAGGTCTCCAAACCACTTTAGCCTTGGGAGTCAAGACAATCAATGTTTTTGGTGACTCCCAACTAATGGTCAACTAAATAAATGTGTCTTATAAATTTAAGAATGATGTTTTACAAGGGTATAATCAACTAATCAATTTAATTTTAGAATCATTTGAATACTACCATATCCAAACCATTATGTGATCTACAAACAAGTTTATCGATATAATAGCTTCTCTTACTTCCTAGATCCCATATACACCCTCTAAATCTAAGATATCTATCATTATCCATCATCTTACTAGGGTTTATTATATCAAATTAGACTCTCCAACCATCTTTAATGTGAAGGAGACCCAACCTGACCTTTGGTATAAGTAGATCTTTGACTATCTCAACCTTGCCATCGTCCCTTATAATATTTCTAGGAATGGTTGAAGAATACTCATTCAGAGTACCTATTGTTACATCATATTAGGGGTAATTATTCATAAATGTGACTTTTATGGTCTTTTATTTCGATGCCTATATAGTCATAAGGCTCTCACGCTATTAGGAAAATGCATGATGGGATTTGTGGAGGCCACTTTAGTGGTCTAGCTGTTGCTAAATGTATCCTTTGCCTTGGATACTACTAGCTTACTCTTAACCAAGATTGTTATGATTATGTGAATAAGTGTGTTAAATGTCAACAAGACACCAATTTACATCATGCACCTATCCATAGTCTCCATGTATCCAAAGATTTTTGGCCCTTCTCGTAATGGGGTTTGGATATTATCGGTGAATTTAACCCCCATTCTTTATATCAACATTATTATATCATCATTGTAATAGAATATTTCAAAAAATGGGTATAAGTTGTCCCTCTCATTTCAACTAAGGATGAAAAGATAATCGACTTTATTAACCATAACATTATCTATCATTTCAGTATTCTACATAAAATAATCAATGATAATGGTAAATCTTTTAAGAATAAGAAATTCCAAGGCACTTATGACACATTTGGTATCAACTTAAGTTTCTCATCACCTTATCATCCTCAAGCTAATGGAAAAGCTAAATATTCTAACAAGACTCTTAGCAACATGCTAACTAAAATGGTTAATGTATTTGGTTAGGATTGGCATTTACACATCCCCTTAACCTTATGGGCATATCATACTAGCATTAAAACCCCTATGTGTACTACCCCTTTCTCTCTTATTTTTGGAGTAGAGGCTATCTTTCCTCTTGAAGTCCAAATTCCCTCTTTTTGTATATCCCTATAAGATATCATTTCTGAAGATGATTATCATCAACAATGTTTAGCCCAACTTGAGATACTTGATGAATGCCATTTAGTAGTGTTTACCCATCTTTGTGTCTATCAAGAATGAATCAAGCACACTTATAACAACAATGTCAAAGTGTGAGAATTTAATATAAGAGAACTCATCTTAAAGGAAAATTAGCATGTCACCAATATGGAGAAAATCAAGCATAGTAAGTTTTATTTCAATTATCTTAGAAATTATATCATAATGTATAAGTATAGATTAAGAGCTTAACAATTATCCTCTCTTGAAGAGAAACTAGAACCTGAGCCCCTCAATTCTTCACATCTACATCCTTTATTTTGTTAAACAGGATCAAACTCACCTTTTGTCCAACTTAATCTCATCCCTTATTTTTAACCACCTTTATCTCCTTATTTTCAAGACAATTAATTAAATATAGATCATGTGATTATACATCATAACCTTAGCCTAATCTTGAACATGGGTACCACAGCTCTTACCATGGCATGTTTCTCATGGTACTTTTTGTCCCTTTATAGGATGGGTTCCCATGGTTGTTGTCACGTAAAACTCCTTTACCCATTATCAAACTTCTTTTAATTTAGTCTTGCCTTCATGAAGGTGAACCTTTTAAGCCTATATAATCAAATCCATGTCAATAACAAAAAAATTTAAAAAAAAACACAAAAAATCATATATGTTATGGGTCATTCCAAGCATTCACAGACTGCTCCCTTGAAGGACAGATACCAAAACCAATCAAAATTACTCAATATAAGGTAAAATACTCCCTTGAAGGATAGATATAAAAATCCTTAAACAAATCTCACAAACTTAGAACACTCCCTTGAAGGATGGTTGAGTAAAGCATTTATCAAAGCATAACAATTTCTTGGAAGCTTCTCTCATTGATCAACTTCCCTAACTTCCCAATTAATAGCAAATATCAAAAGATCCATTATCAAAATCAATAAAAGCAAAGAAAATCTTGGAAGATACAATCAAATTTCATAGGTAAACTTCCTGCATCAATCAATCTACACCTTATGTGACATGGAATTATTTATACCAGATCTTTAGTAACCTATAGAAGAGGCATGTTAGTCTCACAACAAGATTCCATTATCAACCATCTTCTCTCTATAAATAAAGGTTTTTTTTATCTTACTTGACAATATGTGATCAAGAAACTGTTTAACCACCTAATGAATGCTAATATGAATAATTTGAAGGGCTTATGTTCATAAACCAATATGACTTCTATTTTTTTAGTCTTTGCTAAAGAAGAAGCATCATGTCTTCTTCTTATTCTCTCATAGATATTTGTTGATGCATTCATTAAAGATGCTTATCTTTTTTATTGTCTCATTTTTCTCATCTTTTCTCACATTTAGTTTTTTTATCTAACTTACTCTACATGTTTTAATATTCATTCACCTTCATCTGCTCAAATGTAGTTTATTAAAAATATTTAAATATCAATTATGTGTTTTGTTATGTCTTTGACATCTTGTCTTCTTTGTTTAAGTGTTTCAATCAAGAGAAAATCTTAATGAATTAGGCATTTCAAACAAAATCATATCATACCATCAGGGACATAATCATCAACCATCATGACCAACCATAATAATATCACATCATTAACAACATCCTATCCAGTTCCATCTATCACATCACCACCATTTATCACATCATAATTCAATAAGTCATCACATATTTTTTCCATCACATGTCTATGTTGACAACCTACCTAAACATGTATCTATTCAAAATAACATCACTGCATCATGATCATATCACTATAGAAATATACATAACCAATCACATCACCTAATCAAAAACTATCTATCATGTCATCACCATCTATCATGTCATAAATCAATGAGTCATCAAATATGTTAATCCATCACATGCTTAGCTAGGTAGGGAAACATAGATTAATTAATTTAAAATATCTACATTTCTAACCAAACGTACATCTACTCAAATAGAGATGTTAATCATAAGCAAACATTACAACATCATAATAATAACACACATTCATAAACATTAGAAATAAACCATAAGCCATATCCACAACCATAACCACATCATGAGCTCATAATCACAATAATCATCATATATAAAAATGATTTCTATATCTTTCAAAATCATATACATCTCGCTACATCATCTTACAGGTTGATAGCAAAATCATATAGTACATCAAAATATAGAATCTCATTAGAATATAGGGTGTTGGAGCACCGATACTCCCTAGATCCTATCTACCTGTAAGACCTCTTATAGCCTACAAATGTTTCCCACTAGCATGGTGTAGCAATTTTGGCTCCCCCACCCCCTCACTATGTCACAAACTCATAAAAGTATGGCTCATCTAGAAGGTAGGAAAATACTAGTGCCTCATAATATCGAGGATCCTCTACTATAACAACATATCTAGACATCACAATCATCCCTAGTGGTCTTGTAGGTGTTTATGGCCATGTTACTCCCTACCTCAAGGTGTCCCTCTCTTGTGTGACCAAGGCTAGTTGGGTTCTAGCCTAATCCCTTTCCTATCTCAAAGTGGCCACCTAGCCCTAAGTCGTATCTCTCTCTAGGGTCACTATCGCTAGATCTTCCTGTGTTGTTACTAGTGCTACCCTTGCATGATCTCTTTCTATGATGAATACCTACCTATTAGGGGCATCTACCTCCATCTGGTCCTTGCCCCCTCTTCCATTTCAAAATCCATGTCATGCTACCCAACTTATACACCATCTACATTAAACACCACTGTATTATAGTGTGCCTAGAACCAAACAAGGTACTCTTATATAACCCTTGCATCATCAATCTCAAGTCTCATTGGTAGCTCCTCTCAATCAAACTTGGTATCCTCTAGATCTAGATCTAATAGTGGAAACTCTACATCCTCCCTTCTTACCTCAAAAAATCACCTGGGATACCTTGCACTAACTTGAACTACCTCTGCACCTTATCAAAAGGAATCAACTCTACCTTAAGATCCTATCTACCCTTAATCCACCTATAACTCTACAATAATAAGATCTACCTCATAAGACCCACCTATGCTAAAAATTTGACATATGGTCTCTAGATGAAATCGCCCTTGACTAATGTATCTAACCTATCTCAGTACCACTCTAGGTCTTGTGCCCCTCCCCCTAGTCCTATAAGAAAATAATCATACTTCTATCACATGAAACTAACTTTTTAGTCTATTTTTACCCATCCATGCAATAGTAGTCCACTTATTCGAATCATCCCAATGTACTCATATGACCAATAGTGGATAACAAACCAACATTGATGCCATACCTCATGTGTGACCTATATCCCTAAAGCTCTCATTATATCTATACTAGTAACATTGGAGCCCAAGCATATACTGTCTAGTCCATAATCATCTCTAATAGAATGCTTAATAATATAGAGGGAAATCTGCCACTACTCAAATCTTGTAGTGTATAAAAAATCATAACCATCATCATTGTGATGACATATCTCACTCCCCTATCCATATGATATAAGGGTACATAGTGGAGGCTTCTATCATGTTACCTTGTGCACACCAAGTCCTCCTCGTATAGTACATATATGAGCTAAAATCACTCCTCACCATCGATATGCTCTCTCAGATCACCTCATATTGGTAACCTCATGATCTAGTGGATGTCCTCTAGTAGTATCATCATCTCTTTAATTGGTAGATAGAACATGTTGGTGTCTAGGTCCCATCTCTTGATTAGGGTCACCAACATAGCTGCATCTCTAAGAATGCACTAATAATATTTGATGCCTCCCAAGCCTACTATTTTTAGGTGCTCCCACTCCTAATATGTCATTTCTTGATGTACCTCATTTAGAAGCTATAACACTCAATCCTACAACTAAAATTGCTCCTTCACCTGTAAGGATATACATGTTTCTTAGTATAATTCACTTATTAGAACATCACCTTTGACTACTACCTATTTAACCTACCTTTCACTTTACACTACCCACCTCATCTACATAAACACCCACATAAT
Source organism: Torreya grandis (assembly GCA_037957365.1). NCBI lineage: Eukaryota > Viridiplantae > Streptophyta > Pinopsida > Cupressales > Taxaceae > Torreya > Torreya grandis. The sequence continues at coordinate 481,487 of JARHVA010006469.1, read as the reverse complement.
TATACCTACACTAAAACCTTACACTTAACCTAAACACTCAACCCATTCCTTCTTCCCTTCTTTTAAAACCCTCTTTTCACTTTATCCTAAAGCCATCAATTGTTAAGTATCGATCGGCAATGGTTCCTTGTGGAACCATCACCGATCAACATTTAAATACTGATAGTTTTGTGGTGAATTTTTATTAGTCTTCATATTGATTACTTTGATGGTTTCTTATCAACCATTGACGGTTGCCTATTGACTAATGGCAATCGATAACAATCACTATGTGGTAACCACTGATGACCTAAGGCTAACCAAACCCAACTAACAATCAAAAAAACCTTTCATTTATACATAAATAACTACCCTACCCAACAAATTTTCACCCTCCTTATACAACTTTTACATCACAAACTAAATTCCCAATTTCTTACATTTAACCCACACCCACCCATAACAAGCAAATAAATAGCAACTTTAAGTAAAAACTAAAAAAATCAATTGCATCACTAACCTCATTCCATGACCACCATCATGGAAGAGCCCTTAGAACCATCTTCACTTGGCCCTATGCTCTACCTCGACCTCTCTACATCCTCGTTGGATCAACTTTGTTTTGGCCCACCTCAGGTCAATCTCTACCACACTAATCAAACACACAAATCTCAATCAACAAAAACTCACTCAACCATTGCCATTTGTTTTCATTCATGACAAATTAAATTGTCATGGGTCAATTTTTAAATGAGAAAATAAACCCTCATTTGACCTTTTATAGTCACCCTTTTAGGGCTTATTTCTGACCACCAACATTCACTACATGATCATCGATGGTCAACCCTGACCATCGACAGTTGAACGAATTAGGTTTTTCCCACTATATGCACAACATTTTCAACACATCAAACCATTTAAGATCACCTTCTCCACTAATAAACCAACTACCCAATCACCCTAACTTGGTCATTTTATCCTGACTTTTGCACTTTTTGTGATAACCTTGCCTTGGTCATTTTAACTACAACAAATATGTTATGCCTATTTCTAACACTCCCATTTTTTTTGAAATAATATGCTATTACTCATACTCTATCATAGTGATGACCTAGTCATAAGATCTAGAACTACAATCGAGGACCCTAAGTCAATTAGTGTTATTTATGAATATTCATGATTTCAATTTAATAATTTGGTAATTATCGTATTTATGAATTCATGTTTTCATTATAATGATTTTAAAAATCATTAATGATTTAATGAATACAATAAGCATATATACATGTATCATCATTAAATGTTACAGTTTCAATTACAGATGAATTAATAGTCAAATTATAATATTTTGTAAATCAGAGATTCAATTTGAAAACATAGTGCTCATTATGGTTTTATAGAAGTTGAAGGCATTATATGACTTACCATGATCATTTTTAGATTACCTTCATTCAAAATCTAATTGCAAATGTGAAAATTGGCATTATAATGTTGTGATATAAATGAAAATTGGTTTATATTCAAACATAAATTATCATAATCTTAAAGATTATTAAATAAGTCCTAAAAGGATTATAAGATTAATTCTAAATGTTAATTTATGATAAGGGTCCTAAGTTTTAATCTAAATTTTATCTATCCTAAATATTTAACTTGATATGTTAGATTTGTTTAAAGACTCTAAATGACCATGGGGTGCTTTCAAAGGTTTTGAAATGGTTGTTTGATTTCAAAGGTTAGTGACTTTAAGGTGCAAATATTATTAAGTATTTCAAGACATAAATTTTTTTTGATAGGTCAATGTGGTTGACAAGTTACTCAAAAAGGTTGAATTGGTGGTTTTATGGCATATTAAGTTGGCAAACTTCATGGCATAGCTGGTAAAGGTGAGTTTTTTAAAATGGCATATTCGAAGAGGCTTTAAGATATTTTAAGATTTTAGTGGTTCGAAGGACTTAATGCTAAGGTAGGTGCCTTAATTCATAGAGATTAGTTAACAGTTTAGTAAAGGATTTAGAAGTTGCTAAGTTTGATCGCTTCACTAATCTAATTAGCAGAATGTTAAATAGTAATATTGATTTTGATGGGCCAATAGAATTTGTGCATGTATACACAATAGTTATGTTACGAGACTGGGCTTACAGATAACTTCATTTTCATTATTCTGGTCATTTGTCAAAGCTTGCTCATGGAAGTGTTACCCTAACAATTTGATTTTTGGAGTTGTAGATAGGATTTTTGAATGGGAAGATTGTAGAAAAATACACACAAGTATGCCTTGAATGAAATGAATAATTTTTTCAAAAATATTTATGAGATATGTCGAACAAGTTTTCAATTACATGAACGTTTTGGGAAGTTGAATGAACTTATAGTTTAAGGTTGTCATATTTTTATTTGTGCATGAGATATTGAAGTGAATGGTTTAAATATATTCTTAGCAGATGGTGAGATAAGAATATGTAGCTTTACCAATTAAAATTAAAATATTTTGAAAATATATGAAATATTTCTTATCAAATATGCATCCAATTTTGGGTTTTTTGTGAACAATATAATTGATAAGGTGTGTCAAGCATAACGTTTTTAATCTTGCATGGTTAAGTTTGAAAATATAAGGTGTTGAACTCAGAAATAATGGAATTTTTGTTTGGGTTTGCATAATAGTTTTTAGGTTTTGTAAAGGTTGAAATATTTTTAAAATATTATCAATTTTTGTTCAAGCATCAAAAATAAATGCAAAGTAAAAAAATAGTTATTTCTCAGTTTCATAGAAGATCTATTTGAACATGCAAGATTTTGTTTTGAACTTATATTTTGAGTATTATATAGTAATACTATTTGAAACGTATTAGTTTGGAGCCTTATTGCAAAACTTTATTGGGTTTTGATGTAAGATAAATTTTTATATATGTATAGAGGATTATATGTAAGGCTTAAGTATGTGTATGCCATAAAATTGTTTTGGTAATAGTCATTTTGAAGTTCTAAGTTTTTGTGTAGAAGTCAAATTTGAGAGATTGGAAAGATTAATGATTGTATGAAGGATTGTGATAAATAGTTTCATTATAGTGATGTCAATTTTTTTGTCTAAAAGGTTCATGTTGATTCCTATTAAATTTTTTTGAAAAAATATATATACATAAACTATAAGTGGGTTGTTTATTTCAAAAAAAATGCTTCAGATGGAGATAAGTCGTTCTTATGATGTAATGATCTTGAAGTTATTTGGAATGGATTTTCATGAAGATATAGGTATATTATTTCCATCAAAGCTTTGATTGAGAAAATGAATTATTGTGATGGTATTTCAAAATCAAAATTCAAGAAATATGGAAAAATATGTGAAATAAAATTATGAAGAATTTAATTTAATTCAACTATTATAACTTTTCTGGTCATTCATGATGTTGAATCATGATGGTAAAGGGGATTTTAAAAATAATTTTTTATTTGATTTTAGAAATTAGTTCAATTTCCCTCTAATGTACAAAATTTGTAAAATGATAACCTACATGAATTTTTAAGATGTTAAATTTGACAGCCAAATGACCATCACTACAAACCAGAAATTATGCAGTTTGAGAGCCATTTGGATGTCAAATTTAAGTTGGTTGTAAAACATAGTAAAATGATCATTTTTATAAAAGTGAAAGTTTTTCATGGATCATTTGGGTTTATCTTTCATGTGATGCAATCAAAATATTTTTACTATCAAAGTATTTTGCAAAAATAATTATTTTTGAAAGCATTGTGTTGCACATAGAATAAAGAATAGTGAAGCAAGTTTTTAAGGATTTGGTATTTTTTTTTGTAGTGGTTTAATTATATACATAATGTGTGTGTGTGTGTGTGTGTGTGTTATTGAGTAAATTAAAATGCAAAATAGAATTAATGTAAAAGAAAATTTCATTTAATATGATGTGTTATTTGATTATTTATCGATTAATTGATATTCTAAATATTCTTAGTTGGCTAAAAGGGTCCCCACCCATTAGGAATACCTAGTTTAAATTCAAATATTTGATCTATTAATATTTTTTTAAAACTCTTAAAATAATTTTAATTTCTAACTACCAAATTAATTAACTTAAAAAGTCAATTAATTAAGTTAAGAAATAACTAACTAAAGTTAGTTATAACTTTTTTTTTGACCAAATTCAGAGGTTTAAAAGGAGATCAATGATTCATTTTAAAGGGAGGAATAACACATGTACTAAAGACTTGCACACTTGTAAAGTCATTCATTTATCTCTTTCTCTTATATGCAATTTCTTTGAGATAGCATGACTTTTATAGATAGACCAATGGTACTTTCTCTGACAGTTGAGTATACTGCTTAGAGAATGCAGGTATATCCAATTTTTATATTGTCATTTATAACTAATTATCTAAAGATTATCAAGTTTAATATCATTTAATGATTTTAGCTTGTAGTCTAATGCATAAAATATGAGTATTCAACCTGAATAATGATAAAAACATTACTTTTATGATAGATTGTTGATCTAATTAATTGTAAAAGTTATCTTTTAAAAACATTTTATATGAAAGATTTTGATTTCTCAAATAAATTGATCTGATTTACTAAGATGACTCTTACTAAGAATCACAAATTTTTTATTTTATTATGTATTTTATTTATTTGAATTTAATTTCTAGTTTCATTTTGTTAACTTTAGTTTACTTTCTTCAATATTTTTTGTTTATTTATGTTTACCTTCTTTGTGTTAGTGTTAGTGTCAATTTATTTTCTTAGTTTAGTTGGTATTAGATTATTTTATTTTCCTAGTTTAGATTAGACTTCTTTATTTTAGTGTTAGTTGTTAGTTGGTTTCTTAGTTAGTTGTTATTATTTGTCATTGTCTATTTAGGTTGTTGAGATATAATGATATTTTATGCTTTCTTATTTATTATTTTTATGATCATTTGTGAACATGAATATAAGACACATTTTTCATCAATCTATTTTTTTTATTTTTTTAAGAGATTGTCTAATTCATAGACTTTATTCTATCTGATAGGTTAGATGATAGTTTATAATAGATTTGAGATTGAATCATATAATACCAAAAGAATGATTAGTTTCTTCGATCAAAGCATTGTTTATAAATAATCTTCTTGATATAATTAGTTTTCATATTATGTTGATCGACTTAATGAATGTGGGTACACTTGATTTATATTTATTATTGAACATATTAAATCCATAAAACTTTAAAATATCCTTCTATGTGCTTTGTAATGATTTTTCAATCATAGGATTTCCATGATTAAATTGGTACAATTCCATCTTGACCTTCACAATAGGTGAATGGGTTGATTTGTTGATGTGACATTTTTTACCATCAACAAATTTGGTGAATTTTCTAGGGACCTTCAAATCAAGTGTATTTATTTATTCAGTATTATCTTCAATGATGCACATTACCATAACTGGTCATCAGTTTCAGTGTATAGTTATCATAACTAGTTGCCCAAATTTTGATTCTAGTTTAGTGACTGTTTCTTTCTTAGTTATGGAAAATTTAGAGAAAATCACTCAAAAATGGATTTACATCAAAATATTAATAGCAAATCAAGTGGATCAAAGTCTACTACCTTGGTTCATACTTTATTTGAAATAAAAAAGATTCTATAGGAGAATATTTATTACATTTTCTTTCAAAATTAAATGAAATTCATATTTATCTTCGACCAAGTGGTGCTATTTTCTTTCTTTGTTGGAATAATTATATTCACATTATTAATAAAATCATTATTGTTGATTTTAGCCCAGCTTTGAATTTTGCTCACATTCGAAGATAAAATCAATATTTCTATAAGCTTTGCTCGCTCAATCATGATATGTTTAAATGCAAAATATTTTTTGCATTGAGTTTTTAGTTTGAACATGAGTTTACCAAATAATTTTATATATTTTTTGTTTATGATCAAATCATGGCATGGTATATTGAAAATACTTCTCAAAAATTAGATTACAGTTCAGATAGTTCATCAGAATGTTATGATTTAGATTTTTCATCAAAATCAAAATTAGAGCAATTTAATTCATTTTATCAAACTAATCAATCATCTGATAACTTATTTTCTCTTAATTCAAACTTTATTTCTATTGATGACTCTTTGTCAAACAAAATTACTTCTAGTTTTTCACAGATATATCTAATAAACAAGATAATGATGTTTTGAAAAATCTTGAATTAGAACCTTGTGACTTTGATATGAATATTTATTTGGATTTTGAATCTGATTATTTTTTCAACAAAAATTATTCATTTACTTATGATTTTATCACTATTAATAATAATATCAAATCCAATTAAAATCCTTCTGATAACTGTCCTATTACCTTTGATTCAAAAGACCATCTTGATAACATAAATTCTAATTTATTTAATGTTGGATTTAGTGCTACAACAACAAGATAATGTGTTCATGATGTTGTAGACACTGAGATGAGCAATCAATTAACTAAAATTGTGTATGAAAAGTTTAATTTTATATATTATTCAAGTCACAATATGAAATTGACAAGTATGATAATTCTTATGAGGTTTTTTTTACAAAATTTAAATTAGAAAACTTGTTTAATAATATTGACTATGAATATTTTTAATTTTGACCCTTTAGAGTTTGAAATAACAAATCCTATTGAATATATTAAATTAAAAAAAAATCAAAATTATTTTGAGATACCTAAACAACTAAGTCAATTTATTGATCAAGATTCTCTCAATATTAACCTTAAAAATATTCATCTCACTCCAAATCAAATAGATAATCTTTCATATATAATACAAACCCAAGAAATTACTAAAAACATGCATAGTCAAGATTTAATTCTATTTATTCAAGGTTATCTAATGTGTTTATCATGTTGTCTTGCTACTTTTATATCATATAGTTTGACTTCTCATGAATATTTACATGCTGAAAATAATGTGTTACATTATAGTTATATTGGAAGAGATCTCTTATCATTTATTCTTATACCTCCATTTATTAAGTTGTATTTCTTTGTTTTTGTCATTTTCTAATTATGGTGTATCCTTCATTTTGTCCCACAGTGAACTATTTTGTATGTATGGTTGATGTTATTTTTTATTTTTGATCTGTAAATATCTTTTCATTTTGATTTGATGTTTTGCTTTTCTTTTTCTTTTGGTTTGTGTTCTTTTCTTTTCTTATTATTTGTTTGCTTTAATATTGTTGTTTGACTTTTGCTTTTAAAAATATCAACAAGTGTTTCAAGTAGATGAAGTTTTCAAATTATAAAGGAAGAATGTAAGTATTCTACAATTCTACTATAAGTATCAATTATTTTTAGATATTATTCTTTATAAACTTAGTTCTCTTTATAGATGATAATATAAGCTGAGTTATAACTGATTGTCAAAGTGTTACTGAACTTTTTAGAAATTGTATTTCAGGAATTTACATTTGTTTTTGCATCTAGCCTAAACTTCCCTACTACATCATTCCCTTTCTTCGTGCTATGCTAGCTCAACAACTCATCCCCTATTTAAAATCATTATTGATGGGGTTCATGCATAGATTCTTGAGAAATGATTTACCTGTATCACACTCTCAAGTTAATATTCTTATAATAGGCAATTTGATTGCTACCCAGTTTCATACTTGAATTGGCTAGCAAGGTCACCAGTGTTATGCCTATTTTTTACTCCCACATTTTTTTTGAAATAATATGCTATTACTCATACTCTACCGTAGTGATGACCTAGTCATAAAATCTAAAATTACAATCAGAGACCCTAAGTCAATTAATGTTATTTATGAATATTGATTATTTTAATTTAATAATTTGATAAGTATCATATTTATGGATTCATGTTTGAATTATAGTGGATTAAAAAATCATTAATGATTTAATAAATAAAATAAGCATGTGTGTGTGTGTGTGTGTGTGTGTGTGTGTGTGTGTGTGTGTGTGTGTGTGTGTGTGTGTGTGTGTGTGTGTGTGTGTGTGTGTGTGATCATTAAATATTACAGTTTCAATTACAAATGAATCGATAATCAAATTATAATATTTTTCAAATTGGAGATTTAATTTGAAAATATAGTGCTCATTATGGTTTTATTGAAGTTGAAGGCATTATGTAACTTGTCATGATGATTTTCAGATTACCTTCATTCAAAATCCAATTACAAATGTAAAAATTGGCATTATAATATTATGATATAAATGAAAATTGGTTTATATTTAAATGTAAATTATCATAATCTTAAAGATAATTAAATAAGTCTTAAAAGGATTATAATATTAATCCTAAATGCTACTTTATGATAAGGGTCCTTAGTTTTAATCTAAATGTTATCTATTCTAAATATTTAATTTGATATGTTAGATTTATTCAAAGACTCTAAATGACAATGGGATGATTTCAAAGGTTAGTGGATTTGATGTGTAAAGCTTATTAAGTATTTTGAGACATAAAGTTTTGTTTGATAGTTCAATTTGGTTGACAAGTTACTTAACAAAGTTGAATTGGTAGTTTTATGGCATATTAAGCTGACAAACATCATGGCATAGATGGCAAAGGTGAGTTAATGAAAATGACATATTTGAAGAGGCTTTGAGATATTTTAAGATTTTGGTGGTTTGAAGAAGTTAATGCTAAGGTATGTTCCTTGATTCATGGATATTAGTTAATAGTTTAGTAAAGGATTTACTAGTCGGTAAGTTTGATAGCTTCAAGAATGTTAAATAGTAATATTAATTTTGATGGGCCAATGGAATTTGTGCACATAGGCATGGTAGTTATGTTACGAGACTAGGATTATAGATAACTTCATTTTCATTAGTTTGGTCATTTTTTGAAGCTTGCTCATGGAAGTGTTTCCCTACCAATTTGATTTTTGGAGTTGTAGATATGATTTTTGAATGAGAAGCTTGCAGAAAAAAGCACACAACTATGCCTAGAACAAAATGAATAAGTTTTTTGGAAATATTTATGAGATATGTCAAACAAGTTTTTAGTTGCATGAAGGTTTTGGGAAGTTGAATGAATGTATAGTTTAGGGTTGTCATATTTTTCTCTGTACATGAGATATTGAAGTGAATGGTTTAAATATATTCTCAATAGATGATGAGATGAAAATATGTGGCTTTACCAGTTAAAATTAAAATATTTTAAAAATAAATAAAACTTTTTTTGTCAAATATGCATCTAATTTTGGGTTTTTTGTGAATAATATAATTGATATGGTGCATTGAGCATATAGTTTTTAATCTTGCATGGTTAAGTTTGGAAATATAAAGTGTTGAAATCAGAAACAATGGAAGTTTTATCTAGGTTTGTGTAGCAATTTTCAAGTTTTGTAAAGGTTGAAATATTTTTAAAATATTTTGGGTTTTTATTCAAGTATTGAAAATAAATGAATAGTAAAGAAATAGTTATTTCTTAGTTTCATAGAAGATCTATTTGAACATGAAGGATTTTGTTTTGAACTTCTATTCTGAGTATTATATAGTAATACTATTTTAAACATATCAGTTTGGAACCTTATTACAAAACTTTACTGGGTTTTGATATAAGATAAAGTTTTGTATATACACAAAAGATTATATATTAGGCTTAAGTATGTGTATGCCATAAAATTGTTTTGGTAACAGTCATTTTAATGTTTTGGGTTTTTATGTAGAATTCAAATTTGAGAGATTGGAAAGATTAATGGTTGTATGAAGGATTGTGATAAATAGTTTAAGTATAGTGATGTCGAATGTTTTTTTTTTTTTTTTTTTCTGAAAGGTTCCTATTGATTCTTAATGAAATTCTTTGAAAAAAAATATATACAGAAACTATAAGTGGGTTATTTATTTCAAAGAAAAATGCTTCAGATGGAGATAAGTGGTTGTTATGATGTAATGATTTTGAAGTTATTTGGCATGACTTTTCAAGAAGATATGGGTATTTTATTTCCATCAATGATTTGATTGAGAAAATGAAATATTGAGATGGTATTTCTAATTCAAAATTTAAGAAATATGATAGAATATGCGGAATAAAATTATGAATAATTTAATTTTATTCAACTATTATAACTTTTCTAGTTATTCAGGATGTTGAATCATGGTGATAAATAGGAGTTTAACAATGGGTTTTTATTTGATTTTGGAAATCAGTTAAATTTCTTTCTACTATACAAAATTTGTAAAATGATCACCTACATGAATTTTTAAGATTTTAAATTTGACGATCACATGACAGTCACCACAAACCAAAAATTATGTAGTTTGATGGTCATTTGGATGTCAAATTTATGATATATAGAAATCACAATAAAATGATCATTTTCATAAAAGTGAAAGTTTTTTCCTAGATATTTTGGATTCATCTTTCAAGTGATATAGTGAAAAAAAATTGCTATCAAGGTATTTTGAAAAAATAATTGTTTACAAAAGTATTGTCTTGCACATAGAATAAAGAAAAGTGAAGCAAGTATTTGAGGATTTGGTATATTGTTTGGTAGTGATTTAATTATATAAAAAATATATATGTGCTATTGAGTAAATTAAAATACAAAATAGAATTAATGTAAAAATGAATTTCATTTAATATGATGTGTTATTTGATTATTTATTGATTAATTGATATTCTAAATATTCTTAGTTAGCTAAAAGGGTCCCCACCTGTTAGGAATACCTGGTCTAAATTTAAATATTTGATCTCTTAAGATTTTTTAAAAATTATTAAAATAATTTTAATTTGTAACTATCAAATTAATTAACTTAAAAAGTCAATTAATTAAGTTAACAAATAGCTAACTAAAGTTAGTTATAACATCTTTTTCAACCAAATTTGAAGGTTTAAAAGGAGATCAAAGATTAATTTGAAAGGGAGGAACAACATAGGTAATGAAGTCTTGTACACTCATAAATTCATTCATTTATCTCTTTCTCTTATGTGCAATTTCTTTGAGATAGCATGACTTTTGTAGATAGACCAATGGTACTTTCTCTGATGATTGAGTATACTACTTAGACAATGCAGGTATATCTAGTTTTTATATTGTCATTTATAACTAATTATCTAAATATTATCAAGTTTAATATCATTTGATGATTACAACTTGCAATCCAATGCATAAATCAGAGTATTCACCTTGAATAATGATAAAAACATCATTTTTGTGATAGATTATTGATCTAATTGACTGTAAAAGTTATCTTTTGAAGATATTTTGTATGAAAGATGTTGATTTCTCAAATAAATTGATCTAATTTACTAATATGACTCTTAATTATTAAGAATCACAAATTTTCTATTTTATTTATTTGAATTTGATTTCAACTTTCATTTTGTTAACTTTAGTTTACTTTCTTTGGTAATTATTCTTTATTTCTATTTTCTTTCTTTGTGTTAGTGTTAGTTTCAATTTATTTTCTTAGTTTAGTTAGTATTAGATTATTTTATTTTCCTATTTTAGATTAGACTTCTTTATTTTAGTTTTAGTTATTAGTTTCTTAGTTAGTCATTGTTGTTTATCATTGTCTCTTTAGGTTGTTGAGATATCATTATATTTTATGCTTTCTTATTTACAATTTTGATGATCATTGATGAATATGAATATAAGACACATCTTTTCATCAATATAATTTTTTTGTCCTTCAAGAGATTGTCTAATTCATAGACATTATTCTGTCAAATAGGTTAGATGACAGTTTATAATCGATTTGAGATTAAATCATATAATATCAAAAGAATGATTAGTTTTTTGAATCAAAGCATTGTTTATGAGTAATCTTCTTGATATAATTAATTTTAGTATTGTGTTTGATCGACTTAATGAATGTGTGTACACTTTATTTAGATTTATTATTGAACATATTAAATCCCCAAAACTTTAAAATACCCTTCTACATACCTTGTACAGATTTTTTAGTCATATGACTGCCATGATTAAATTGGTACAATTTTATCTTGACCTTCACGATAGGAAAATGGGTTGATGCATTGTCATGTCATTTTTCACCATCAACAAACTACTTTGCCATATTTTCATAACTTAAACTTGTACTACTTTTGTACACCAACCATTTGTGGTTTCCTAGGATCATATCCTACCTTAGATACTTGAGAATACATTAACCTTACCTAGGATACTTGCATTTATGAGCATAACCATAACTTCCACACCTAAATATAGTCTCCTAATCCACTTATCACTTGTCCTTCTAGTACGAACCATGTCTTACGAAATACCTCAACTATGGCATCCTAGTCTATGCATGATCTTTGATATTATACTTAATCACATTTGTGCACATGTTTGTACTCCAATGCCCAACCTATCAACCAACCTAGTTAACCTATATTTATCACCCACTTATATATTTATCAAACCTGAAATTGACTCTATTTTACCTCATCACTTCTCAGTTTAAGTGGAAAAACCTCCTCGTATATTTAGGGTATTTGACCACTACTAACATTCTATTTTTTTTGTTTGTTTAACAACTTGTAAGATATAAAATACATAATGAAAAGGGAAAAAAATTAAACACTATAAAACCATACACTATAGTTCTATATGTTGCACTGACCCATAGACCACCTCTTAACCCACTTGAGACTATTTCCTAATCATTTATCCCACTAGTCATTAGTAAAAATGGATAATTTTAGCCAATTTTGACTATGATCCTAACCATTGATGATCGACCCTTAACCACTAATGGTAACCCACAACCAATAATGATTTTCCCTTCACCACCTCAAGAGTTAACTTCAACTCAAAATCTAACTTGATTTTTTATTAATAGTCATTTAATCCATCTTTTAAATAATCAACGTATGTTAAGTTTAAATTAGATAGATTATTAGACTTATTATTTCACCACTCCCTTTCTTCTATATGAAGAGAGGAAGAAGAGGTGAAAGAAGATCAGAACTTCTTGGTGCAAGAGATCATATCTTCTTATGTAGGTATTCTTCTTAATTTTTCCAAATCCAAGAAAGCTTATAGTGAACTAATGACTAGGACAGAGATCAAAAGTGCTTCTATTATTCATTAATCAATAGCCAAGGTACTATCACACTGCTAAAATTGCTCTAGAATCTATAACAATATTTCAGCTAACCTTAATATTCTTCATACCAATAACAATAAAGTTAAGTATTTGTTTCTTATCAAGATTCATCAATTAGTTTCTTTATTTAATTCTTTATATCACTTTCTCTTCTATCTTACTTTCCTATGTTGGAGTCTTGCAACTCCAAACACTTCTTCTCTTCCCTAAGACCACCCATAACCACTTCCAATCATATGAACACCCTCAACCTAAAACAGACACCTATAAACATTACCCTCTATCACACAACTAGAATCCAACCTAAACTCACCTTCTAAAACTTTTCTATAGCCTTCCCAACCAAACTTCTCTTCTTAAGTTAGATCCCAAAATAACCATTGATGGTCACCTAATCATCGATGGTTTGACCGTAACTATCGATGGTCACTAACCACTGGTGGTCACCTAACTATTAATAGTTTGAATTTAATCATCAATTGTCACTATCTATCAATTTTTAATATTAAACTAATTTAACCTATCAAACCCTAACCAAATTCTACTTTTTAAGTTTATTTTTTTTATCACAAAGGATCATTTTATTTTTTGAATCACTTTTGATTCATCTAGCATTGATATTTAATTGTTTATTACTAAAATTAGTCAAATTCATATATTTCCCCATCAAATACTTCTTGTATTTCATTTCAGATTCTTATGTTATTTATTCAATCAATTTATCTTTCATTTTTATAACTTCATTATTTGAAAGTGTGGATTGAAATCCCCCTAAGAATCCTGTACTTCTTGGATCTAGCTCATGTTAGGTAATCCACCCCACCTACCTAGATAATCAATCATTTATTTAGTAATTTTTTATTTATAGGTCATTCCTCCCTAGACAAAGAGGAGTCTACACAATAATTTAGATCATAAAATACAAATGAAATCTAGGTTCTACTAACCCTACCCTTCTTTCAAGTTTTGCAACTTTCTTTATAAATGAAATAAAGCAAAATTTTAGTGAAACATTAGGAAGTACGAGTAATATATTTTCTATTGAAATGGTTAGTAAAATTGGATTTAATAAGTCTCCTCACCCCATACCATACAAGGTCTGATGGTTGAACAAAGGTTAGAAAGTTTTGGTAAGTGAGCAAAGTTAGGTGGAATTTTAAGTTGGAAGGTATAAGGACAAGGTCCTTTATGATGTGATCCTCATGGATGTTTTTCATGTGCTTATTGAGATGCCTTTGTAATATGATAGGCAAACCAATCATGATGGTAGGAGGAATGTGTACACCTTGGTCAAAGATGGAGTTAGTCATACCTTGTTGCCTATGGAGGATGAAGATATGACCAATAAGTTGGGTCAAATGTGATTTTGGTAAGTGTTAAAGAGTTTCTAAGTGCCATGAATGAAGATGAGTTGGGATTTACAATATTAGTCAAGCCTAGAACTGTTATGATAGCCATCAAGAACAACAAGTTGCCTCAATAAATCTAGGACATGTTGGAGGAGTATGCATAAATTGTGGTTGATGAGTTGTGAAGTACATTTCCACCTATGAGTAACATCACTCATCATATAGAATTTGTTCTTGGAGCAAGCTTATCTGACAAGATAGCCTAAAAGATGAACCTTAAAGAAAATGTAGGTATCAAGAGACAAGTTCAAGAGCTTATAGACAAAAGACTGATCAAATAAAGTCTTAGTCCATATGCAATGCCTACAGTGTTAGTGCCTAAAAAAGAAGGTGAGTGGAGAATGTGTATTGAATCCTAAGATATCAATAATATCACCATTAGATATAGGTTTCAACTTCCTAGGATGGAATATTTAATGGATTAATTGAGTGAAGCAATCTATTTTTCCAAAATTAATCTCAAGAGTGGGTACTATCAAATTATGATCAAATAAGGGGATGAGTAGAAACCACTTTCAAAATAAATGAAAGATTATATGAATGGATAATTATGCCATTTTATTTGACTAATTCACTATGTAATTTCATGAGGCTTATGAATTAAGTACTCAAATATTTTATAAAAAAGTTTGTAGTGGTATACTTGGATGACATACGTATCTATAACCATAATAAGGAGGATCATCTTCACTATTTATATCTAGTAATGAGAAGGCTACAAGAAGAAAGGTTGTTAATCAACCTCAATAAGTGTGATTTTATGAAATCAAAATTGTTATACCTTAGATTTATCATCTCTCAAGGAATGTTATAGATGGATAAAAATAAGGTGAAGGAAATCATGGAGTGGCCAACACCTAGAATAGTTGGAGAGGTAAGAAGCTTCCATAGACTTGTAAGTTTCTACAATAAGTTTATTATAAATTTTAGTGGGATATGTGTTCCTATCATATACACCATTAAGGGAGAAAATAAAAGGTTTGTTTGGAGTGAGAAAGATAAGATAAGTCTCCAATATTTGAAGCAAAAGGATATAAATCAACCTATACTAGCATTTTTAAACATCAATAAAGTATTTTAAATAGAATGTGATGCAAGTGGAATCACAATAGGGGCTATACTAATATAATAAGGTAGACCTATAGACTATTTTAGTGAAAATTTGAATTACTCCAAGAAAAAGTACTCACCCTATGACTTGGAATTATATGCAATGGTGAAAGCATTGAATAAATGGAGGCATTACTTGATATGAAAGGTTTTCATTATCTATACAACCAATCATGAACTTTAGCTCATCACAAATCATCCCAAACTAAACAAAAGACACATGAAGTAGGTGGAGTACATGCATAATTTCACCTTCATCATCAAGCATAAGCAAGGACAAAATAACAAGGTAGCAAATGCATTGAGTAGGAGAGTCTTATTGGTGCATGAGATAAAATTTGAGAGTGTTGGTATTAAGTCACTCAAGGAAATGTATGAATATGATGAAGACTTCAAGGAATCATACAATGCTTGTAAGAACCCAAATACACTCAACAAAGAGACATGGTTGGACTATGTATTACAAGATGGATTGTTGATTAAGGGGGTGCAACTATGTGTGCCAAGAAGCTCAGTAAGGGAGAATTTGATCTAAGAAAATCATAGTGGAAGTATAGAAGACCACTTTGGGCTTGATAAAACTTTGGAGTAGCTCACTAAACACTATTATTAGCCTAAGATGCAAGCAAAAGTGAGGACATATGTTGAAAGATGTAAAATTTGTCAATTGGCTAAATTTAAGAGCACAAATACAGGTTTGTATCAACCTCTACCAGTCTTAAATAGTCCTTGGGAATTCATAAGCATGGACTTTATTATGAGACTACCTAGGACACAAATATGTTTTGATTCTATATATGTAGTTATGAATAGATTTTTCAAAATGACATATCTCATTCCATATAGAACCACTAATGATTCCACCCATGTGTAAAATCTATTTTTCAAAGATGTATTAAGGCTTCATGGACTACCACTAAACATTGTATATGATAGAAATACTAAGTTCTTTGGCAATTTTTAGAGGACACTATGGAGATAGCTAGACACAAAATTGAGTTTTATTTTAGATTACCAACCTCATATAGATGGTCAAATTGAGGTGGTTAATATAAGCCTAGGGAACCTATTGATATGTCTATCTAAGGACAATCCCAAGAAGTGGGATCTTATGTAGTCTTAAACATAGTTTGCCTAAAATCATTCCACCAATAAGAGCAATGGAATGAGTCCCTTTTAAGTGTTATATGGTATGCAACCTAGAGGAGTGTTTGAACTCATAAATACCAGTCATATTGATAAGAGGAGTTATAAAGGTGAATGATTTGTAGTGGCTATAAAGGAGGTACATCAATAGGTAAGGAAGCATCTAGAAGCTATTGTGGAAAAGTGTAGGTAGTAAGTATATGTAAGTAGAAGATAAGTGATTTTTCAGATTGGAGATTTGGTTTTGGATCATCTTAGGAAGGAGAGGTTTCTAAGAGGTCAGTAAAATAAGTTGAAGGTGAATAAAATTGGTCCTTGTAGGGTACTTAAGAAGTTTGTTAATAATACCTATGAGTTGGAATTGCCTAGTAATATAGGCATATCACCAATATTTAATGTTGTAAACTTGTACCCTTACAAACAAGGATAAAAAGATGAAAACATAGTAAAATATTTAGCTATATAAGATCTATATTGGGAAATATAGTTGTCTCAAACCAAATTAGAGGAATTGGAATGGATTCTAAATAAGCAAGTGATCAAATAAAATAGAGACAAATAATATTTCAAGTATTTGGTCAAATGGAAACATCAAATAGTTAAATATGCTACATGTATGACTAAGCATGACATAAAAATGCATGGGATTACTCTAGAAACACTCATGGACAATTGTCCCTGAGTTCTTTTTCTCTTTCCCTAGGAGTATGATGCAAGAGCATCACTTCTAAGATAGTTTTAATTTTAATTTTGGTTTTATTGTTCAAATTTTTGATTTTTGATGGTCTAGAAGGTCTTAGGATGCTTATTCCATCCTTAGTTTTCAATTCTAGGAGTTATTTTTAGTGTTAGCTTATCAATCTTTCAAATTTACACTTTGTTGTTCCCAAAATTTGTCACTCATTTTGAGACAACATGTGAACTACTTTGGTTCAACAGACCAAAATCCTCTCTTCCATTCTCAAAAATTGTTCTGAGCATTCAAATTCTCTATTTTCCAAGCTTTTTAGATTTCTACAGACTCTACAGGCTTGAATCTATGGACTCTGTAGGCTTGAATCTATGGACTCTGCAGGCTTGAAATCATCAAGATTCAATGGATTCAATAGGCAAATTCTCTCAAAGAAGCAAGTTTCTAGCACTTAGGCATTTTTAGGATTGGTTCAACACCTTGGTTCAATCAAAAATGTTCATCAAAAAGCTTCAAAGGAAGGATTGAACCATTGAACCATTGAACCATTGAACCTGTGAACCATTTTGGTTCAAAGGTTCAATGGTTTCAAGGTTCAACGTCGACGGCAAGAGTTAAGTGCTTTGTCAAAGGTTCAACAAGTTCAACCACTTCAAGGTTCAACAACTTCAAAACACTTAGCAAAAGGAAGAAGGATTGAACTATTGAACCATTTTGTTTCAAAGGTTAAATGGGTTCAATGGTTCAACAGGTTCAATGCGTGGTTGGTTCAAACATTCAAAAGACTTAGCCAAAATAAAGAGATTGAACCGTCAAACCATTGAACCAAAATTGGTTCAATCAGTCAGTTTAATCAAAGGTTCAAGAGACTACCCCAAAGCCAAAGGAACAAGTGCCCTTATGGAGGGCAGTGAACCAAGGCCAAGTTCCCTTGCAGAGGGCAATGAGAAAAAGTGGAGAAAGGAATTCCTTTAGAAAAATGACTAAGGCCGAGAGAGAAGAATCCTTCAGACTTTTTCCCCAAGGAAATGGCTAAGTAAAGGAGATAAAATAATTCCTTCAAAAATATTTTCTACAGAAAAGTGACTAAGGCAAAAATCCTTTAGACAAATTGTCTGAATGAATTCCTTCAAAATTTTGTCCAAAGGAATTCACCTGAAAGGGAAAGTAGAAGCCCAGTGGAGAAGCATTCAAAATAAAAGCCCAGTAGAAAAATAGTAAAGGAAAGATTTCCTTCAGACAAATTGTCCAATGGAATTCCTTTAGACATTTTGTTTGAAGGAAAAGAACCGATGAAAGCTTCCTGAAAGAATTAAAGACCGAAGGACCCCGAAGGGTAGGTACCCTTGCGAGGGGCTCTCAACACCAAGAAAAAGGACCTTTCCCAAAGCTCAAAGGGACACCTTCCCTTTGGGACATTCCAAAGGCTGGATAAAGATGCAGAAAAGAGCTTCCAAAGACTTGGCTAGAAAAGGCTACAAAGAATGAACCGTTGAACCTTGAACCTTGAACAAAATGGTTCAATGGGTTCAAAGGTTCAAAGGTTCGACTAGTTCAATAGAGAAAGCAATGAAGCAAAGAATGAAGTAATGAACTGATTGAACCTTGAACCAAAAGAGTTCAAAGTTTAATGATTCATGAGTTCAACCGTTCAAAGACAACCTCAAGCAAAGAAAGAAGTAGCGAACAGATGATTCCAAATGTAGGTTCAAAGAAAGCGATGGCTCAACTAGAGACCAAAGGAAGTGATTAAACCAAGGAAGCAATGAACCGATAAAGATCACCTGAAATGTTGAACCATTGAACTGATGAACTTTAAAAGGTTCATGGTTCAATATGGTTCAAATAGCTATCAACCATTGACGGCCCTGTGGATGTCAAATTTAATGGAATGGAATATCCGTTAATATTTGAATATGGTGCAAAATTTAAAAAATAAGCCAAGTGACCAGCTGAAGAGAGAGCACAAGATCTCAAATTTCTATAGGGAAGAGAGAATATTACAAAAAGATCAGAAATATCTTCAAGGGAGTTATTTCTAGTAGGTGAAATAGTGGATCAAGTGGTCATCTGAGCACACCAAATCAAGGACGCGGCCTATTTTTCTTCCAAGAAATAAAGGCAAAATAGACAATTGCGTAGATATGAGGAAAAGGACCAGATAACTCATGCTAAGGAGGAGATATATAAGATGAATGAGCATGCCATAGTTAAGGCAATACACTATTCCATGCATGGTCCCTCTAGATAGAAATGAAAATGCATTGAAGGCATTAACCACAGCATGGGCCATTTCATGGAATGATGCGCCAAGCCTTTCTTGGCTAATATACATTGTAATTTCTCTTATTATGCAAAAGGGAGACTTTTCCATTTTACAGAAGCAAAACCCTACCCAAATTGAAAGGTGAATACTAAGACTTTGAGCTCAGATTGTTGTTCATATTATTTTATTTGAATGAGAAAGCAAGTTACTTGCAGACTTTGTGTTGTCATAGCTTGTGCCATTTTAGGAGATTGTTCTTATGTCTATCTTCTAGATGAATTCTTATTTATTTAATTTAACAAGAAAAACAAGTGGAGGTAATTAAGAAGGTGTCCTATAGTCAGTTACTTTTGGACTTTGTGCTGACATAGTTGTCTTCAATGTGTGTTTTTAGTTTCTTTCTATGTAAAGGGTCTTGGGATGACTTTATGCCCCCATTATCCTTCATATTTCACTCTTTAGGTAGTTGAGGTGAATACTTTATGCTACACCTCATTTTGTTGGTTACTCCCCTTTTTGTTACCAATTTCTTGTCACTACTTGAAAGAACTCGTGTTGTTTCTTGTAAGAACACTTCTAAAAGAAGAGAAGTGCCTTCAGTGTTTTCACCAAGATTTTATCCTTTTTTTATGAACATCATCTCTAAAAAAAGAGATATGGATGGTGTAATCCTACCCTAAGTGTTATTTTCTACTTATATATAGTATATATCTCCTACATATTTAACAGGGAACCTCCCCTTGATGAGAGGAGAGATTTGTCCCCTTTTGATGTAGTAAACTTGCACATTTGGTCAACCAATCTCCCTTGATGTGGATGATAAGAACTATTTTGCTCATCAGTTAGCTGACTAACAAAATATTCACATAACAATATTTATGGTGACTCCACTGGGGATCGAGCACGCAGTCTGAAGCCTCAAGCTTCAAGCTAAAGCAAGACCAATCCCTTCCCATTTTTGGCCCTGTAATCTGGCAACTCCACACTACACCAGAAGTTAGAGAGCCCAAGGTGTTATTGATTTTGTTTTTGAATTGGTGCAGAAGGGAAATTATACTTTGTTCCCTCCCTAACTTCAAGTTCAATGATTTTGGAGTGTTCCTCCTACTCGTACTAGGACACCAACACAAAGTAGAGCTTCTTTTTTTGTTGTCAACAGAGCTTTGCCTATACATACTCCACTCAGATTTGTTATCCCTCTTTTTCATAATCAAATCATGGTAGTTTAAGGTTCCTGGGGTAACTCATTTGGTCCACTAAATCTTACTCCACCTCTACATGAACTTCCACATAGCTCAAAAAAGAATTTCCCCAAATTCTTTGGTGATGGGAGAGTTCATCTTGATGAACACATTACAACTTTTAGCATAGCTTGTGGTGTGATAGGCATGGAATTTGAGGACGTGGCAGTCAGGATTTTCATGGAAACACTACAAGGTGTTGCTATAGACTAGTTCTAACATCTGTAAGCTAGATCAGTGACTAATTGGGACACTCTTAAAGCTAAATTTGAAGACAGGTTCAATCTTGTAGAAGATGCACATGCCTTGCTGGCCTAGCTCACATAGATGAAGAAGGAACCTCATGAACCTATGAGGGATTTCATAGCAAAGTTTGACAAGCTGAGGAAAATAATTCCTACAATTGTTCAGCCAACACCTGAAAACCTCAAATGCTTCTTCATCAACTCACAACTGCCTGAAGTGAGTTTTTTGTTGAGATGTGTTGGCCACATAGACCTTGAGGTTGCTTAAGACTTGGATATTGAGGTAGAATATGACCTTATCTTGGTAGAAAAGATAAGGAGAGATCCAAATAGAGGTAAATCTTCTTCTTCCTCTGAATGCTCACCTACAACCACTAATAATCCAATGGTGCAAAATCTGGAAAATGAATTGCTAGCTCTTAGAAAGAAAATGACACAAGGAATGTTGTCTAATCCTTTATACAGAGATGCACCAAGGAGGACATTCCATAATTAGTCTTACCAAGGCAATGTTGCTAGGAACCAAGGGCAAGTAAATCATCTTCCTCCCCCTCAGAGGAATAACCTTGCCATTGAAGCACATCTGACCAATTCAATAGTTGGATATCTTGAGACAGAGTCAAATTTCACCTTCCAGCCTGAATTGAACTTAGAAGATGACTCTAATCTCTTCACAAAGGGAGAAGAAGAATTATCTTGCGACTCCAACATTAGTTTCCTAAATTACCAGGATGAACCTAGAAGTGAAGGGAAAGTAAATGAAAGATCATATATTGTATTCACCCAGTCCAAAAATCAATCAACCCAAGAAGCTAATAAAGAAATAATAGAGGAGCAAGCTCAGCTTATAGTTTTAATTGCCAAGTAGGGAACCACTCTGTCTTTCTAGCCAAAGGCCCTGGTGATTGCAAGAAAGGTAAGTACACCAAACATCCCTATGCCTTCTACTTCAAAATCATAGTCCAGTCCTCCACCTCCCAAAAGTAAAAAGGATGAACTTCCATCCTTTGTAACTAGTTCATTTCAAACATTTGATATAATTGACCATATAAAGAAAACCAAAATTCAAATGTCTGAATTTGAATTTTTGCAGTCCCATCCTGAGTAGTTAGATAAGTTGGTTCAATGTGTGAAGAACCAAAATGTCCCTATAGGACAAGTAATTTTGAAAGTAACTCATGATTCCCCCAAGAACACATCCACCTAGAATAATGTCATCATTACTCCTGTTGCTCCTAGAAGGACTAAACCTTTCTATGTCTCCCTACTAATAAATGGTCATCAGTTAAACAATGGCATCATTGATTTTAGAGCTTCAGACAATGTCATGCCTACCAAAGTGGCAAAATCTCTTGGTATCACACTGACCAAGACATTTGGGAGATTTTTCTCCATGGAGAACAAATAAGTACCTCTATTGGGATAAATTAAGGATGCCTAATTTGCATTTGTAGCCTTTCTAGACAAAAGAATCAAGATGACTGTCATAGTGGCTGATGTCCCAGCATCATACGAAATTCTTCTTGGATGAAATTTTTGCAAGGATGTTGGAGGTGAATTGAGCATGGACCTATCTAAGTCAAGAATTATAGTTAAAGGCATTATGCAAAGATTGCTTCCTAAAAAGGAAACAAAATATGTGGTCACTCAAACATTAGCGCCTAAATCTCAAATTATGTTTGAGTCTTTAGGAATGGGTAACTACTTCCTATCCATAGAAGAAGTTCATGAGGTGTCTGATGAAGTTCTTGTAAGTGAACACCTAAAAATTGTTTTAGTTAGTATAACAGAAGGATTGGTGGAGCATAATATAAGTGTGGAAGGATTTCCCCCTCTAAATGAAGAAGAATCCAAAGAAAAATTAGTGTCTAATGAGGTATGGATTTTGGAATTTGATGGCAGCTGCTCTTCTACCAGTTCAAGAGCCAAGATTGTGCTAATATCTCCTCAAGGAGATACTTTTCTTTCATCATACAAGTTTCAATTCAGCAACACCAATAACAAAGCTGAGTATGAATCTCTATTGCTTGGATTGAAGGTTGCTCAAGACAAAGGCATCAAACTCCTTCATGCTAAAGGAGATGCTGAATTGGTGGTTTGTCAGGTAAGAAACCTGTATCAAACCAAAAATGAGAGATTGTACCACTACAGAAATCTAGTCTAGGACCAAATTAAAAAAATTGATTCTTTCATCATCTCTACCATACCCAAGGAATTCAATGACAGAGCTGATGTATTGGCAGTTTTAGAAACTCTCTTGATTCCTCACCCAAACTTCAAAAGAGATAGGTACACTATTGAATTGGTCTTTCGACCAAGTGTGCCTAATAATTTTAATCATTGGCAAGTGTTCAACAATGGCAACCAAATCATTTCCTTCCTGGAGCAAAAAGATAGCTTTGAATAGCTTCATTTTGAAGGAAATAAACCTCATAAGCTTGAACCAACCCTTGAATTAAATACAGACATAGGTGAAGAATTCCTACAACTTAAAGGGAATAAAATCCCAAAGGGCTTGGTTTCCCTTGAAAAGTTATTTGATAAGCATGATAGATTCATAAAATAGTAGCAAGTAGATTCAAGCTCCTCCTAGGAGTTTGATCAAGTGAATCTGGGTATTAAAGAAAATCCCAAGTTGGTGAACATTGGGAAGTGCTGCACTCAGAAAGAAAAGTCTAAGTTCACCACTCTGTGTAACCAGTACATGGATGTCCTAGCATACTCTTATGATGATTTGAAGTCATTCAGGCCTGAAGAAATCTGCCATGACATTCCTCTCAAGGCTGACTCAGTGCCTTATAAGCAAAAATCTAGGCATTACAATCTAAAGATATCAGGTACTATTATGTCTAAAATACAAAAAATGTTGAATGCTAGGATCATTTTTTTAATCCATCATTCCACGTGGATTGCAAACATAGTGCCTGTAAGGAAGAAGAATGGCAAAATTTGCCTCTACGTGGATTTAAAAAATTTAAATCAATCATATTTAAAAGATAACTATCCTTTGCCCATCATGGATCAAGTTCTTTAGACAATGACTAGTTCAGAGATGTTATCAATGCTAGACGGCTTCTCAGGATACAATTAAGTTGAAATTGGTGAAGCAGACCAACATAAGATTGTGTTCACCATGCCTTGGGGCACATTTACATATCAGAGAATGCCTTTTAGTCTGATAAATTCTAGTGCCACTTTTCAAAGAGCAATGGACCTTGATTTCAAAGATGAGATGGGTAAGTTCATTGTAGTGTACTTGGATGATTTAACAGTCTTTTCCAAGCATCAGCCTAACCATGTGTGCCACTTGTAACAAGTACTAGAATGTTGCCACCAGAATGGCATTTATTTGAATCCCAAGAAGTCTATTTTTGGAGTAACAGGGGGGAAACTTCTTGGACACATTGTGTCCTAAGAAGGCATTAAAATTGATTCAGATACAGTCAAGTCCATCCAAGAGCTCACTTTGCCCACAAGTAAGACTGCACTTTACTCTTTCTTTGAAAAGGTGAATTTCTTACGAAGGTTCATCCCAAAATTTGTTGAAAAGACTCACCATATTGTAAACATGATGAAGGGAAAGGCCACCTTTAGCTAGAATGCTATTGCCCATGCCCCATTTTTGGTTTGTCTAGACTATAACAAAGAGTTCACCATATACAGTTATGCTTTTGAACACACACTTTCAAAAAAATTGGTTCAACATAACCAAGAAGGTGTAAAATCTCCTATTTCTTTCATGATCTATCCTCTCAAAGCTCATGAGCTAAAGTACTCAAACATGGAGAAGCATGCTTATGCAGTGGTGAAGGTAGTGAAGCATTTCTGCTTCTACATCCTAAATTCACACACCACTGCCCTGGTTCCTAACACCATGGTCAAATCCATATTAACTTGGAAGAATTTTGGGACAAAAAGAGGTAATTGGATTGAAAAAATCTAGGAATTTGATCTAGTCATCAAACCAATGAAGCTAGTGCAGGGAAAAGGCCTCTACCAATTGATTGCTGATAACAAGCCAGAACAAACAGAGCATGAAGAATTAGGAGAAGACATGCTAACAATCCTCTTTATCTCTACCACGAATGAGTGGTATTTAGGCATTGCTTATTTTCTTACTTATGTTGAGTGTCTTTCTCACCTATATTATAAAGAAAGGAGGACTATCAAGTTGAAAGCTGCCAATTTTGTCCGCTAGGACAATGGCCTATTTAAGAGGAACCTTGATGGAGTGTTCCTTCACTGCGTGGATAAAGATCAGTAAACTAACTTTTTAAGTCCTTCCACAATCTAGCCTATGGAGGACATTTTTCTACTCCTATAACTACCAATAAAATTCTGTGAGCTAGGTACTACTAGCCTACTCTTTTCAAGATGCATATAAATGGGTATGTAGATGTGAACTATGCCATCGGTTTATTAGAAGACCCAAGTTAGATGCCCTGCCTCTCAAGCCAGTGGTCATAGAGGAGCCATTTCAGCAATGGGGAATTGATTTTATTAGTGCTATAAACCCATCTTCTAGTGCTAGACACGATTATGTCCTCACAACAACAGATTACTTCACCAAGTGGGTGGAAGTAATTCTAACCAAGCATGCTACTTCTGAAGTAGTGTGCAATTTCCTCAAAGAGAACATCATTTCCATGTTTGGGGTCCCAACCAAGATTTTCACTGAAAATGTAGCTTATTTCACTTTTGAAGAGATCACTCAGCTCTATTTTTACTATGGGATTACACTCTCCCACTATTCTCATTACTTTCCACAAGGGAATGGACAAGCTGAATAAAGTAACAAAACCCTAGTGACTATCATCAAGAAGCTAGTATATGACAACCAAAGGACATGGCATAAATCATTGGTTGATGATCTATGGGTAGATAGAATTACACCAAAAAGGGCAATTGGTATGTTTCCTTTCCAAATTATTTATGGTCTTAATCCTGAGATACCAATCACCCTATAATTGCCAACATTGAAATTGGCTAAGGCAATTGAAAATTAGACATATGAAAGCTCCATTGATAAGAAGATCATGTGCCTAACTGAGCTGGATGAGAAGTGGACTATGGTTGTGGACCAAATTGTTGCACGTCAAAGTCTGGTGAAGAAAATCTTCAACCAAAAATCAAAGAACCACGATTTCCAAGTTGGAGATCAAGTCATGTTGTGGGATAAGAGGAGAGAACCAAAGGGAATGCATGGAAAGTTTGATTCCTTGTGGAGGGGCCCTTTTACTATTCATCAACTCAATGGTGAAAATAGTTTCATGTTGAGGTATCAAGATGGCACACCCTTTTCTTTGCCTCACAATGGGTAGCATCTAAAGCACTTCAACTCTTAAAGTATCAGATAAGTTCACTTGTGCATATGTATATTTGTATAGTCTTCATTTCTATTTTGTGTTGTTCATTTTATTTTTTGGCACCTTTCTTTTTGGGTATCATGACTCCACAACCCAATGGCATACTTTAAAGCACTGGAGATTCTAGTTTTTACTCCCCTTAGTTGTTTCAAGATTTTAACTGAGGGAAGTTCCCCAACTAGAGCCAGCTATTGTTTCCAAAATTTGCCACTCATTTTGGGACAACATGTGAACTAGTTTGGTTCAATAGACCAAAATCCTCTCTTCCCTTTTCAAATTTTTTTTTAGCATTCAAATTCTCCATTTTTCAAGCTTTTCAAATTTTTATGGACTCTATAGGCTTGAATCTACAGACTCTACATGCTTGAATCTATGGACTCTACAGGATTGAAATCATCAAGGTTCAATGGCTTCAACAAGAAGATTCTCTCAAAGGAGCAAGTTTCTAGTACTTAGGCATTTTCAGGATTGGCTCAACACCTATTTTAATCAAAAATATTCATTGGCAAGCTTCAAAGGAAGGATTGAACCATTAAACCATTGAACCGTTGAACCTATGAACCATTTTGGTTCAAAGGTTCAATGGGTTCAAGGTTCAACATCGACGGCAAGAGTTAAGTACTTTGTCAAAGGTTCAACAAGTTCAATCACTTCAAGGTTCAACGGCTTCAAAACACTTAGCAAAAGGAAGAAGGCTTGAACCGTTGAACCTTGAACCATTTTGGTTCAAAGGTTCAATGGATTCAAGGTTCAACAAGTTCAACATGCGATTGGTTCAAATGTTCAAAAGTCTTATCCAAAATAAAGAGATTGAACCATTGAATCATTGAACCAAAGTTGGTTTAATCGGTCGATTCAATCAAAGGTTCAAGGGACTGCCTGAAAGCTAAAGGAATAAGTGCCCTTGTGGAGGGCAGTGAACCAAGGCCAAGTGCCCTTATGGAGGGCTGTGAGCAAAAGCAAACAAAGGAATTCCTTTGTAAAAATGACTAAGGCCAAGAGAGAAGAATCCTTTGGACTTTTTCCTTAAGGAAATGGATAAGGAGCCAAAAGAATTCCTTCAGAAAGATTTTCTATGGAAAAGTGACTAAGGCAAAAATCATTCAGAAAAATTGTCCAAAGGAATTCCTTCAGACTTTTGTCCAAAGGAATTTGCCTGAAAGGGAAAGTAGAAGCCTAGTGGGGAAGCATTCAAAACAAAAGCCTAATATAAAAATGGTAAAGGAAATATTTCCTTCAGACAAATTATCTAAAGGAATTCCTTCAGACATTTTGTTTGAAGGAAAAGAACAGATGAAAATTGGCTGAAAGAATTAAAGCCTGAAGTACCCTGAAGGGTAGGTACCCTTGTAGGGGGCTCTTAACACCAAGAAAAAGGACCTTTCCTAAAGCCTAAAGGGACACCTTCCCTTCGAGACATTCCAAAGGCTAGATAAAGATGTAGAAAAGAGATTCTAAAGACTTGGCCAAATAAGGCTACAAAGAATGAACCATTGAACCTTGAACCAAATGGTTCAACAAGTTTAAAGGTTCAAAGGTTTGACCAATTTGATAGAGAAAGAAATGAAGCAGAGAATGAAGCAATGAACTGATTGAACCTTGAACCAAAAGAGTTCAAATTTTAATGGTTCATGGGTTCAACAGTTCAAAGATAGCCTCAAGCAAAGAAAGAAGAAATAAATGGATGATTCCAAAGGTAGGTTCAAAGAAAGCAATGGTTTAACCAGAGACCAAAGGAAGTGATTGAACTAAGGAAGTGATGAACCAATAAAGATTTCTTGAAACATTGAACCATTAAACTGATAAACTTTAAAAGGTTTAAAGGTTCACGGTTTAATATGGTTTAAATGATTAGCAACCATTGACGGCCCCGTGGATGTTAAATTTAATGTAATGGAATATCCATTAATATTTGAATATGGTGTAAAATTGAAAAATAAGCCAAGCAACCAGCTAAAGAGAGAGCTCAAGAGCTCAAATTTATACAAGGAAGAGAGAATATTACAAAAAGATCAAAAATATCTTCAAGGGAGTTATTTTTAGTAGGTGAAATAGTGGATCAAGTGCTCATCTGAGCACACCAAATCAAGGATGTGGCATATTTTTCTTCCAAGAAGTAAATACAAAGTAGATAGCTACGTAGATATGAGGAAAAGGACCAAACAACTCATGTTGAGGAGGAAACATATAAGATGAATAAGCATGCCATAGTTAAGGCAATACACTATTCCAAGCATGGTCCCTCCAGACAGAACTGAAAATGCATTAAAGGCATTGACTCCAGCATGGTCCATTTCATGTAATGACGTGCCAAGCATTTCTTGGTTGTTATACATTATAATTTCTCTTATTATGCAAAAGGGAGACTTTTCCATTTCACATAAGCAAAACCCTGCCCAAATTGAAATGCGAATACTGAGACTTTGAGCTCGGATTGTTATTCATATTATTTTATCTAAATGAGAAAGCAAGTTACTTGTAGACTTTGTACTATCATAGCTTGTGCCATTTTAGGATATTGTTCTTACGTTTGTCTTCTAAATGCATTCTTATTTATTTAATTTAACAAGCAGAACTAGTGGAGGTAATTAGGAAGGTGTCATGAAGTCAGTTACTTTTAAAATTTGTGCTGACATAGTTGTCTTCATCATGTGTTTTTTGTTTCTTTCTATGTAAAGGGTCTTGGAATGACTTTTTTCCCCCATTACCCTTCGTATTTGACTCTTTGGGCAGCTGAGGTGAAGACTTTGTGCTACACCTCATTTTGTTGGTTACTCCCCTTTTGTTACTAGTTTCTCGTCACTACCTGAAAGAACTCCTGTTGTTTCCTATAAGAACACTTATGAAAGAAGAGAAGTGACTTCAGTGTTTTCACTAGGATTTTCTCCTTTTTTTGTGAACATCATCTCTAAAAAAAGAGAGATGGATGGTGTAATCCTACCCTGAGTGTTATTTTCTACTTATATATAGTATATAGCTCCTGCATATTTAACAGGGAACCTCCCCTTGATGAGAGGAGAGATTTGTCCCATTTTGATGTAGTAAACCTACACATTTGGCTAACCAATCTCCCTTGATGTGGATGATAAGACCTATTTTTCTCATCAGTTAGCTAATTGACAGAATATTCACCCAATGCACTTTACAACCAAAACTTAGCTTTTGAAATTTTGAATGTTTTTGCTTAGAATTGGTATTGTAGAGGTTTTTGAGATAAAAGATATAACCATGATTTAATTTCACATTAAATATTCCATGAATCCATATAATTGGTCCAATCTCATGATGGTACAAAAAATTAACTTTGTATGAGTTCTTATTTCATAACTAGTACTGTAATGATCATTGGAAGGCACCAAAGGGTGGTTAGAGAAATTATAAGATGTAAAAAAGGTTGTATTTTTTTCTAGAATAATTTATTAGAGTGTTAATAGGGTCAATTTTCAATTAAATATCAATAAATCTCCTAGTTTTGAAGGAAAAGTCACTAAATACCCTATTTTCCTATGTATGTGCATTTGAAGTGAACTGTGTGTATCGGATCAATGAAGGAATACATAATAAAGACAAGTTTATGCATAATTTTATGATTTGGTAAGGTTGTTTCATGTTACTTAAGGTTATTTGTGTGTTTTATTTTTACATATTCATGCTTCTCTATGAAATATATAACACAGACTTATAGAAACAACATAAACCTACACAATCAAACACATAACTCAATAGAAATGTTTAGCAGAGGTCTTAGGGAGAGTTTTTAATGATTTATTAAGGTTTTTAATGGTTTAAAAAAGATTTATAATCCTTCACAGTGCATTGAAATGTCTTATAAAAGTCAAATTCTCAAAATAGCCCCTCTCGGGTCTAAACTAAATAGAGAAACCCTGAGTTTGGGTTTGGAACTAAAAGCCCATTTCTAGGAGTTATATCTATAGAAAAACTACAAAAGTTTTTAATAATTTAGTGTTTAATGTGTTATAATATATTTGATTGGTTTTAGGTTTTTCATGGATAATTAGGGTATGGATATAGTGGATTATGTCCAATTAGGCCTTGAGGAGACCTAATTTAAAGAGGACAAGGGCTAGAAAAGTGGTATAAAGGTTATTTGAGACAAGAAAACATGTGGAAAGACAAAATCAACAAAGGGTGGTATACAAGGGCCTCATTTTCTAGTAAATCATTCTTGATTATCTGTACAATTAGTAAACCCAAAAAAAAAAGTTACAAGGAAGCCCTTAAGCTTGAGACAAGTGTGTACACTTTGCAAGGTTGAGACTTTTTGAAAAGTTGTAATGCATTAATACCCATGCTATAATATTTTTAAATTTTCTTGGACCTTGGATCACCTGTATATCCTTAAAACAAGGGGACTCTTTTATCCCATGATTTTTTGACTTATTTTGTTTATTCACAAAATCAATTCATAATTGTGTTTGAGTGAGTCACAATTTTAGCTTAACAGAAATTGGTGCTAGGAGCACTAAGTTATATATTTTGGTTCTTATAGTCTTTATAGTGTTGAAAATTTGTAAATTTATAAGGTTATTCATTGATTAATACTACTAAGTCATCTTTATGGGTGTAGTTATTTTATTCTTAAAACCATACTAGCAAAATATCAAGATTTGTCACTCTGTCATCTTCTTCAAGAATCACATGGTTTAGACTTAGGTTAGGATAAATAAGATTAATTGTTTTTCAGAACTATAAACATCATAAATCTGAACATGGTAGACCTAGGAGGTTATTTTACCCAACCAAAGCATTTGTGTAGTCTATCGCCAATAGACCAATCTAAATGGCCATACCCTAGATACTTAGATTAACCATATGTGTTCTTGGTGATGTGAATGATTTACCTATAAAACCTGAATGTCATATTCCAAAAATTCACTCCAAACATTTGAAGGATTGTATAAGAGTATATTACATCATATAAAATATTTCTCAGATTGATTAATTTCTATTATAAGGATGTAGCTTGTAGATTATATCTCTTCAACTTACTTGATCAAGCTTATGACTAATTCCTTAACCTCAAAAAAAATTCAATTGTGTGATGGAATCAATTGAATACCACATTTTTAGCCCAGTATGTTCAGGTGGTAGATTCATGTATAATATACTAATAATTTTATTACATGAAAAGGTAATCTAATGAGCCCATATGCCTTTTCAATGCATGTGTTTAGAAAATGTATAATAGAGTATTTTATTTATATAGGCTAGATGTCTGATTAGACTTAGATATGTTCAAAAATGCCTTAGACATATGGACTACCACTTTCATAAGGAGAGATCCAATAGTCATCGATTTGCCTCTTGCATATGATGAAGTAATCAAAGTGGACAAGAAACTCAATCTATAGGGACACATGTTATCTCCCATCCTTAATGTTGCCCCAAACATGCCAAAACTAAATCCAATCCTTCATAAAATTTAGAAGGTACCATTACCTCAACCTATTCCAATTATGAATTAGTTTTCATTATCTCATTTTCCACCTGATTAAAATTTAGGATTCCATAATCTAATTGGTAGTGGAGTAATGCCTCAGTATTACAATCAAGCCTTAGTTCTAGTAGTATCCAATATAAGAATAATTCTATTCAATATGTGACCAAACATGAATTATATGTAATTCATATAAAGGTCCAAATCTTAAGCAATGATTTTATGAATATTAAAAAACAAGTAGGTAGATCGAGTATTGGAAATTCATCTTCAAATTTCACTTATCAATGCCATTATAGGACCTTCAATAGAGCTAGTAAGCAACCTGAGTCCACATATATTAACCTACCTAAGATAAACATCATGGAGATTACATTGCACAAGTGGTTTTGTGTGCATAAAATAACCCAACATGGAAAACTTTACTTTTTTGGGTTTTATCTAGCCTTTGATATTTTACAAAAAGAAATTGATGAATATGAAGTTATCTGGAATGATTAAAATGCTTCAATTAGTCCTAAATTGTCTACTTCTTTGAAGTCTTCTAATACAAACATGGTGTTAGAAACTCAATATTACTTACATAGAAGATAATGAGCCTAAATAAAACACCAATTATATCCAATATTTCTAATAGTGTCATAGATGAAACTACCTCAATCCCAATAAATAATCCTACTATACCACCTAATTCTAAAACTAGAAATGATCCACCAACAATGAAATCGAATGACAATCAACCCTCCACTAGTAAAAATAGTTATAACATCATGGAATACATGAAAAATATTAAATCTTCCCCATGAACTAGAATAGATCACTGAGTAGAGGGATTTACTTCTCAATTCTCTCATGGACAAGAGTAGTCAACCTAAGCAAAAGAATCCCGCCAATACCAGTGTTTTAATACATAAAACTAGAGGTAAAATTCCACCATTCATTCTTATAATCAAAATATTTGATAATAATATTCATAATTGTATTTTAGATTCTGGTGCATTAGCTAATGTTATGTCTACAAGATTTTACAATAAATTAGGATTGGTTCCCTTAAAAGTAGAAAAAGTGGTATTTAGTTGGACAAGTATAAGTTCAAGATCATGGTGAGTTGTTGAATTTTATTATGTAATTAAAAACTAAACCAAGATTCCAACAATTTATATAAATATAATTAGTTGGATACTAGAAGGATATAACATGCTATTAAGTAGAGATTGGTCAAGATCACTCAATGGATATATGGCAAATAAAATTACCACATGTGGTTACCATGGAGAGGAGTGAAAAATCAAATTATAATTGATGGAGAGCCATGATTGAAATTGGTGATTATAGAATATAATGTAATCAATGAAAATTTTGATTTCACTTTTATAGCGATAGGTGTCTCTAATTTATCAACCAAACCAAAAAAGATGAAATTTTCTGATCATGATCAGAATTCAGGTATGTGTTCACTTTATTTGGATGGAGCACAATCCAACTAAGGAGCTTGGGTTGGTATTATCCTCATTGATCCCAATGGAAAGAAACATGTTGTATCTTTTAGATTACAATTTCATTTTACTAACAACACAACAGAGTATAAAGCTTTGGTCTTGGGTCTAGAGTTTACAATCAGGTATGATATCCATCATGTAAGGGTCTTTAGTGATTTTTATTGGTCATAAAATAAGTAGGTAACAAAGTTAAATGAAATATTTCCTATTTAAAAAATAATAAATATCATGATTTGTAATTGATTTAATCTTTCAATGCTTTCAATATTTTAGTCATCCCTAGAGTTGAAAATGGAATGGTTGATTCATTAGCCATTTTAGCTACTAACCTCAAACCATTAGACCCGACTAACATGCAATTTTTTTATTAGAATATATATATATATATATATATATATATATATATATATATATATATATATATATATTATCCTATTATACTTGATAATGTTAAACATCTCTAAGTTTTGGATAATTATAATAAAAATCTTGATTTATTGTCTAACTCTAATGCTTTTAATGCATAGGTGATGCATAGGAATTCCACTTCTTTACCAAACTTTGCCTATATCCTTCATTCAAGGATTTCCTTACGACATTCAAATAATTTCTCATAGGTAAATCCTAAAATAATGGTTATTATGTACCTTCACAATGTTTCATAAATCTAACTAATTTCAAATCATTTTCCATTATCAACAAACAACCCAATTTGACTCAATAGTTTGAAACACTCTTGTTCATGTACACACTTTTACCATCATGGCACTCTCACAATACATCTATGGAAAAATTACCTTTTCTTGGTAAACAAATCACAATTTTAGTATAAATAATATAAATACCTCCCTCTATTCTTTTCTCACTCTTATTTGACCTAGATTAAGTCACTAACTCGGTTTTTTTGTTCACTTTCCTCTCACAAGTTCCTTCCTAGCTCTTATATCCTGCTAACCCTATCTATAGGTAAAGATACTTGTTGGGAGAATTTTAAAAGCATACAAAATAAATAAAATATATATTCAAGGACCCATTTTTCCTATACAAATCCCACCTAAACCTTTTGACACGACTCTTAAGGCAACCTGTACTTGCTTCATTAGGCTTTTCCTTAATTAACCTTCAATACGAGAAAATATCCTTATACTATACTATGTACAAACTTTATAAAAAAACATTTACTTTTTTAGATACCCATTAGGCTCTCCTAGGTGAAACAATCACCTTTAGATCCTCTTCTTTAGACAAATACACTTTTCCTATATCACCCTTATTCCTTTAGCCCTTTTCTAGGCCTAGCACTAGCACACAAACTCATTTGCATACTTTTCCATACTTGAAAACTCTAAAACTACCTCCATCAGTTAGGGAACATCATTTTATGCAAGATTATTATTTTGGGGGTTTTTTTTAATAGTTACATTTCCTCCAATAGACTAAACCCTAAAAACCAAGGTTTGAAGGGATTGTGCAGGGTAAAGGTGTAAATAATTACACTAGGTAAGTCTTACAAAGTTTCATTAGGTAAAATAAGTTAAAAAAGTTTTTCCCAATATTATTACACATTTATCATTTGATGATCAAGTCTCCATAACCTAAAAAATAATTGCAAACTCAAAATTCTCAATCTTACAAACTGTGTT
Source organism: Torreya grandis (assembly GCA_037957365.1). NCBI lineage: Eukaryota > Viridiplantae > Streptophyta > Pinopsida > Cupressales > Taxaceae > Torreya > Torreya grandis. Next base: position 446,380 of record JARHVA010006469.1, on the reverse strand, counting down.
CCATTCACAAGAAATAGGGATTAAGCCAGGTTCTTCAATCTTATTAGCATCCAAATACTTAACTAACTAATTTTTTTTATACCTTCAAATATCATTTTAAAACATTCACAAACACATTTTAAACACAAAAATATTTAAGAACCAAAGGGTCTTAGTCTACAGATTCTTACATTAGTATCTTTATACATTCAATGAATAAAATAATGATCATTATGTGCTATAGCAACTGTTGAATAAATGCACATTACAAATATATTATATTCAAATTAAAATACATGTATCCATATCATACACACACACACACACACACACACACACACACACACACACATATATATATACATATACATATATACATACATACATACATACATACATACATATATATATATATATATATATATATATATATATATATATAACCATTCCTCAAACCCTTTTGTATTCAAACAAGATACAATACTAAACACAAGGCACTTAATTTTTGAGTTTATAAATTGTATGTTTTTAAAGAATAGTGACTTGGACAAATGGGATTTTATCACTTATTGACCAATTAGATTCATAAAAATATTATCATAAAACATATTATACATTACATTACCAACCTTTCACCAAAAAACCATGACAAAATATCAAATATTCAAAATATTCAAACTATAATTGGATCTTGGACTAAATACATGCATGCCCTGTTAGCAGACTTTGATAGTCAACACTATACATACTTCATCAAAAAAATAACTTACCTATATAAAAATAGATTAAATAATATTATAAAAATATTATAAATCAAAATTTAATATTTTTTTTACGACATTGAAAATTCAACACACAAATGCTCAGTTACAGTCAAGCCACTTCAATATACTCAGGGTTTTCAATAAAACAGTCCTTATTTATTCTTCAAATTTAATTGTTTACATGTCAATTATTCATAAAAATAAAATGTAATGAGACTTAATCCTCTCAATACTTAATTTCACACACTAAAATAACTCATATTAATAATAAATACTATTACAACAAGATTCATAACTAAATCTTGATCAAGATTTTTACAAGAAACCTTATAGACCAACGTGGGGTGGTGGACTACCACCTCACTCTTACATAAAAAAATATATTCAAAACCAATTTTATGACCTTTAAAGATACCTTTAAGGTCATTTAAGAAATTATTCATCCATTACACATCACCATGCTCTCTTAAACCAACTATTACACTTTCAAATTTTGAAATTCCCTTTTGGTGGGAAAATAAGCTTAAACTCAAATTCAAATTTGAAATATTATTAAGACACCTCTAGACCATTTTTGAGAATTATAATATTCCAATACATCATACTCCTAAGGGGAGAAAAAACTTTCCACCCATGTTCTTCTTCTTCCTTCAAACACTCATAGAGGTGTGTGTGCTCTTGACTACAATACTTGTACATTATTTTGCCTCTTGCCATCTTCCTCCATGCTATGCCTAAAAAATACAACAAATCATTAAAGACAACATATTATTTCTCATTCCCTTGAGCCATTCTCCATCTTCCTTCTTTGCTTTCTTGTTTCTCTTTCTTCCAAGTGCTTTCATGTGCTTTGTTTGCTTCACTCTCCTTCTTTGCATCAACTATTAATGCATCTTGCTTCTCTCCTTGCATGACTTATCCTTCATCTTCTTCTTTTACTTTAACCTAAATATATATAAAGTTAATATTTGTTAGTACATTCATATTATTTAATCCTCCTTGCCTTAATTAATGCATTTATTTTGGACGCTATTAATGCATTCTACATATCTATATTTTCCTTGGTAACCTCCTTAACCATTTCCCTATACATTTGCTTTAAATATTAATAAAAGCTTGAATATACCTCATAAATATCCTCTCTTTTTTTCCCATTACTCCTTTGGCTTCTCTTACATCCTCTTGATTAAGGATCTCTTCCTTCTTCATTCTATCTTGCCTCCAACATGGCTGACCTATTTGTTCTTGCTCCATCAACATGACTCTACATGGAATCTCTTCTTCATCTTGACTTATTTTGATCAGAACTTATTCATATTCATCTTCCACATATATCTTTATGCTATGAATGGTTTCAACTATCTCTTCCTTCTCTTCATCTCTCAAACCTGCATTCAAACATATTAAAGCAACGTTAGATTTCAAATCATGTGGCTTGATTTCCTCCTTGTCCTTCCTCTTTTGTCTTATTCTCCTTTCCACTAATTTTTTGATTGGCCAATCGAGTGGATTAATTTTCATGACACATATATTATTTGGCTTCACAAATTATTTCATCTTATCTATATTTATTAGCATCTGATTCATTTGTTGCCTCATCTCTTCCATCTCTCTCCATTTCAATCTTCTTTTTGGTGTTTTCATGTACTAACTTTCCTTTATGGGTTTCATGCTTCATCATGTATTTAATTTTTATCGCTACCTATTATTTAATATTATTCTTGAGTACCTCACTTTGGCACACTATTCTCTTTGTCTTGCTCTTACTTGGACCATCCCCTTTGGTTCACACTTGGAACCTTCTATTTCAGACCACACTTGGGCCTTACAACTTCTTGTCCTTTCACACTTACTTGACATCTATTTATGAGATTCGTTTCTATTGATTTAGGGATGAAACCATAATTATTATTATTTTATTTCAGTTACACATTCAAATAAGATGAATAAACAATAAAATGCATCATACCTACTCTTATCTGTCTTCTGACTCTATCCTTCAACAAGTCTCTTTTCCAAGCTATCCTCTTGATTTCCTATAATTTATTAATAAATATGTAACATGAAATATAATCACAATATAGATACCTATATTCACCTTCCCCAAAACATCTATATGGATTTGATACTAAAATGATGTAGAGGAATTCCACTTCTTTATCAAACTCTACTTATATCCTTCATTCAAGGTTCTCCTTTCTACATTCAACTCATTCCTCATAGGGCAATCCTAAAATCATGGTTATAAATTACCTTAAAAATATTTCATAAATATATAATAGTTTCAAATTATCTTTCAATTATCAACAAACCACCTAATTTCACTCAATAGTCTAAAACACTTTTGTGCATGTACACACTTTTACGTTCATGACACTCTCATAATGAATCTATGCCAAAATGGCATTTGCTTGGTAAAAAAATCACAATTTTAGTATAAATAATATAAATACCTCCCTATATTATTATTTCACTCCTATTTGACCCTAATTATGTCAGTAACTCAATTCTTCTATTCACTTTCTTCTCACAAGTTCCTTCCTAGCTCTTATCTCCTAGTAGCCCTTTTTATGGGTAAAGGTCCTTGTTGGGAGAATTTAAAAAACTTATACAAGAAAATAAATATATATTAAATAACCCATTTGGCCCATAAAACTCCCACCTAAACCTTTTGACATAACTCTTAAGGCAACCTATACTTGCTTCATTGGGCTTTTCCTCAATTAACCCTCCATACGAGTGAATCTGTTTAGCCTATACTATGTATGGAATTTATCCACAAACCGTTTAATTTTTAAAATACCCATTAGGCTCCCATATGTGAATAAATTACGTTTATACCCTCTTCTTTGGACAAATACACTTTTCCTATATCACCCTTATTCTTTTAGCCCTTCTCTAAGCCTAACACTAGCACATAACCTCATTTTTATACTTTTACATACTTGAAAAATCTAAAACCACATCCATAAATTAGGGAAAATAATTTTATGAAATATTAAAAATTTTTGTGTTTTTTTAATGGTTACTTGTCCTCAAATAGACTAAACCCTAAAAACTAGGGTTTGATGGGACTGTGCAGGCCAAGGGTGTAAATAATTACACTGGGTACATTTTACAAAGTTTCATGAGGTAAAATAAGTTAAAAAAGGTATAAAAAAATTATTAAACATTTATAATTTAATTATCAAGTCTCCATAACCTAAAAAACAATTTCAAACTCTAAAATTTCAGTCTTGCATACTATGTTCCATACACAGGAAACAGGGGTTAAGCAGGGTTCTCTATTCTTGTCAACATCCAAATACTTCAATCACTATAATTAAGTTATTTATAAATTAAACTACCATTAAAAACACTTCCCTAACACATTTTAAACAAAACAATATTCAATACCCAAAGGATCTTAGTCTACAGAGTCTTGCATTACTCTCTTTATACATTCAATAAACAAAACAATGACCATTATGTGTTATGGCAACTGTTGAAAAAATTTACATTACAAAAAGATTATATTAAAATTACCATACATGTATCCATATACTATATATAATTTAAACCCTTCCTTAAACCCTTTTGTACTCAAACAAGATACAATACTAAACACAAGGCACCTAATTTTTGAGTTTATAAACTGTATGTTTTCAAAGAATAATAACTATGTAAAAATGGGATTTTATCACTTATTGACTAATTGGATTCATAAAAATATTATTATAAATAATTTTATACATTAAATTACCAACCTTTCACCAAAAATCCATGATAAAAAATGAAATATTCAAACTATAGTTGGATCTTGGACTAAATACATGCATGCCCTGTTAGCAGACTTTGATAGTCAACACCATAGAGACTTCATCACAAAAATAAATTTCCTGTATCATAATATAATACATAATATTATCACAATAAGATAAATCAACATTCAATGAAAACTTCTTACCGCATTGAAGATCCAACACACAAATGCTTAGTTGCAGTCAAGCCACTTTAATGTACTTAGGATTTTCAATAACACAGTCCCTTATTCTTCAACTTTCACTATTTAAATGTCCATTATTCATTAAAATCAAATGGAATTAGAGGTAATCCTATAAATACTTACTTTCACACACTAAAAAAAATCCTATTAATAATAAATACTCTTACAACAAGATTCATAATTGAATCTTGATCAAGATTTTTACAAGAAACCTTTTAGACCAATGTGGGGTGGTAGATTGCCACCTCACTCTTACATAACAAATATATTCAAAAAAAAATTATGACCTTTGAAGAAACATTCAAGGTCATTTAAAACATTATTCATCCATTACACATCACCTCACTCTCTTAGACGAACTATTACACTTTCAAATTTTGAAATTCCTTTTTGCCAGGAAAACAAATTTAAACTCAAATTAAAATTTTCAAGATTATTAAGACCCCTCTAGACCATTTGTGATAATTACAAGATGCCCTTGCATAATAAATCCAAGGGGATAAAAAACATGCCACCCGTGTTCTTCTTCTTCCTTAAAACACTCATAGAGGTATGTGTGCTCTTAACTGCCACACTTGTACTTTGTTTTGCCTCTTTCCTTCTTCCTCTAAGCTATGCTTGAAAAATACAAAAACTCATTAAATAAAACATATTATTTCTTATGACCTTGAGGAATTCTCAATATTCCCTCTTTTATTTATTATTTTATTTGCTTCTAAAGACTTTCATGTGCTTTTTTTTCTTCGCTCTCCTTCTTTGCATCATCTATTAATGCATCTTGCTTCTCTCCTTGCATGACTTCTCCTTCATCTTCCACATGTAACTTAACCTCAATAGCTACAACTTAATCTTGGGGAGTACCTTCATATTCTTGAATCATCCTTGACTTAATTAATGAATTTATTTTGGACACTACTATTGCATTCCACATGTCTATATTTTCCTTGGTAACCTCCTTAACCATTTCCCTATACATTTGATGGGGATCGAATCTATACTCTTGATTTAAAGACTCATAGAATCTTGAATATACCTCATAAATCTCCTTATTATATTGTCCCATTACTCCTTTGGCTTCTCTTACATCCTCTTGATTGAGGATCTCTTCCTTCTTCATGTTATCTTGCCTCCAACATGGCTAACCTATTTGTTCTTGTTCCAATAATATGACTCTACATGGAATCTCTTCTTAATCTTGACTTATTTTGATCACCACTTGGTCATATGCCTCTTCCTATTGTATATTGAGCCTATGAATGGGGTCAACTATATCTTCCTTCTCTTCATCTCTCAAACTTGCATTCCAACATATCAAAGTAACATTAGATTTCAAATCATGAGGCTTGATTGCCTCCATATCCTTCCTCCTTTATTTTCTTCTCCTTTCCACTAATTTATTGATTGGCCACTTGAGTGGCATCCTTTTCATGATCCATATATGAATTGGATTAAAAAATTATTTCATCTACTTAATCTTAATCAAAATTTATTTCATTTTTTTCCTTATCTCTTCCATCTCTCTCTCTATTTCAATCTTCCTTTTTGGTGTCTTCATGCTCTATCTTTCCTTTATGGCTTTCATGCTTCACCATGTCTTTAATTTTTCTCTCTGCCTCTTATTTCATATTCTATTTGAGTACCTCACATGGGCATATTATTCTCTTTTTCTTGGTATCACTTGAACCATTCCCCTTGGTTCACATTTGGAACCTTCTATTTTAGACCACACTTGGGCCTTACAACTTCTTGTCCTTTCACACTTGAACTATCTAACTTCTTTGAACTCTATTTATGAACTTATTTTCTCTTGATTCATGGCTTCCACAATAATTCTTATTATTGGATTTTAGTTACACATTAAAATTAAATGAATCAACAAAATACATCATACCTACTCTTATCTATCTTCTTACTCTATCCTTCAACAAGTCTCTTTTCCAAGCTATCCTCTTGCTTTCCTATAATTTCTTAATCAACATGTAACATGAAATATAATCACAATGTATATACCTATATTCACCTTCCCTAGAGCATCTAGATGGGTTTGATGCCCAAAATAAGTAGATGAATTCCACTTCTTTACCAAAATCTACATGCATCCTTCATTCAAGGTTCTCATTGCTACATTCAACTCATTCCTCATAGGGAAATCTTGAAATAATGGTTTTAAAGTACCTTCACAATGTTTCATAAATATATACTAGTTTCAAATGATCTTTCCATTATCAACAAACCACCCAATTTCACTCAATAGTCTGAAACACTCTTGTTCATGTACACACTTTTACCTTCATGACACTCTCACAATGCTTCTATGCCAAAATGGCCTTTGCTTGGTAAAAAATCACAATGTTAGTATAAATAATATCAATACCTCCCTCTATTATTATATCACTCCTATTTAACCTGGATTAATTCACTAACTCAATTACTCTATTCAATTTCTTCTCACAAGATCCTTCCTAACTCTTATCTCATACTAGCCCTATTTATGGGTAAAGCTCCTTGTTGGGAGAATTTGAAAAAAATACAAAGGAAAGTAACTATATATTAAGGGACCCATGTAGCACATATGACTCCTAACTAAACCTTTTGACACAACTCTCAAGGCAACCTATACTGGCTTCATTGAGGTTTTCCTCAATTAACCCTTTATACGAGCAAATCTCCATAGCTTGTAATATGTATGGACTTTATCTTAAAAAAATTACTTTTTTAGATACCCATTAGGCTCCCCCAAGTGAATAATTAAATTTTATACCCTCTTCTTTGGAAAAATACACTTTGCCTATATCACCATTATTCCTTTAGCCCTTCTTTAGGTCTAACACTAGCACACAACCTCATTTCCATAATTTTATATACCTAAAAACTATAAAACCACATCAATTAGTTAGGAAAAATCATTTTATGCAAGATTACAAGTTTTGGGTTTTTTCCAATGGTTACTTTTCCTCTAATAGACTAAACCCTAAAAACCAGGGTTGGATGGAACTGTGCAGGCTAAGGTTTAAATAATTACATTGGGTAAATTTTACAAAGTTTAATGATGTAAAATAAGTTAAAAAGGGTATAAAAAACCTTATTACACATTTCTCATTTAATGATAAATTTTCCATAACCTACAAAACAATTGCAAACTTAAATATTTTAGTCTTGCATACTATGTTCCATTCACAGGAAATAGGGGTTAAGCAAGTTTATCCAATATTATCAACATATAAAACTTAAATAACTATAATTAGGTTATTTATACCTTAAATTAAAATAAAAAACCCTTCCTCAACACAATTTAAACACAACAATATTCAAGACCCAAAGGATCTTAGTCTACAGAGTCCTGCATTATTGTCTTTATATATTCAATGAACAAAACAATGACCATTCTGTGCTATAGCAATTGTTAAATAAATGTAAATTAAAAAAATATTATATTAAAATTAAAATAAATGTTTCCATATATATATATATATATATAACCCTTCCTTAAACCCTTTGGTATTCAAACAAGATAATATACTAAACACAAGGCATAAATTTTTTGAGTTTATAAACTATATGTTTTCAAAGAAAAATGACTATGGAAAATGATGTTTTATCACTTCTTGACTAATTGAATTCATATAAATATTATTATAAAACCTATTATACATTCCCTTACCAACCTTTCACCAAAAAACCTTGATAAAAGATCAAATATTCAAACTATAATTGGATCTTGGACTAAATACATGCATGCCCTGATAGCAGATTTTGATAGTCAACACCATGGAGACTTATTTCATCACAAAAATAAATTTCATATATTATAATAGAATAAATAATATGATCAAAAAAACATCAATCATCATTAAATGAAAAATTATTACCACTTTGAAGATTCAACACACAAATGCTTAGTTACAGTCAAGCCACTCAATGTACTCAAGATTTTCAATAACATAATCATTCTTTATTCTTTAAATTTCACTATTTACATGTCCATTATTCATTAAAATATAATTTAATGAGAGGTAATCCTCTCAATACTTGCTTTCACACACTAAAAAATATCCTATTAATAATAAAGACTCTTACAACAAGATTCATAACTGAATCTTGATCAAGATTTTTATAAGAAACCTTCTAGACCAATGTGGGATAGTGGACTTCCACCTTACTCTTACATAAAAAATATATTTAAAACCACTTTTATGACCTTTAAAGAGACATTAAAGGTAATTTAAAACATTATTCATCCATTACACATCACGACACTCTCTTAGACCAACAATTACACTTCAAAATTTGAAATTCCCTTTTGGTGGGAAAACAAGCTTAAACTTAAATTCAAATTTTCAAGCTTCTTATGACACGTCTAGACCATTTTTTGAGAATTCCAAGATGCCCCTACATCATACTCCCAAGGGGAGAAATATATTTCCACCCATGTTCTTCTTCTTCCTTCAAACACTCATAGAGGTGTGTGTGCTCTTGACTGCTACACTTGTACTTTGTTTTGCCTCTTGCCTTCTTCCTCCATGTTATGCCTAAAAAATACAATAAATAATTAAGGAAAACATATTATTTATTATTAACTTGAGGCATTATCCATATTCCTTATTTTCTTTGTTGTTTTTCTTGCTTCCAAGATTTTTCATGATCTTTATTTGCTTCACTCTCCTTCTTTGCATCAACTATTAATGCATCTTGCTTCTCTCCTTATATGACATATCCTTCATCTTCCACCTATACCTTAACATCAATATCTAAAAATTCATCTTAAGGATTACCTTCATATGCTTGACTCCTCCTTGCCTTCATTAATTCCTTTATTTTGGACACTACTAGTTCATTCCACATGTCTATATTTTCCTTGGTAACCTCCTTAACCATTTCCCTATACATTTGATGGGAATAAAACCCATACTCTTACTTTAAAGACTCATATACACTTGAATATACCTCATAAATCTCCTTATGTTATTGTCCCATTACTCCTTTGGCTTATCTTACATCCTCTTGAGTGAGGATCTCTTCCTTATTTAAGATATCTTGACTCCAACATGGTTGACATCTTTGTTCTTGTTCCATCAACATGACTCTACATGGAATATATTCTTCATCTTGTCTTCTTTTGATCACCACTTAGTCATATTCCTCTTCTTCTTATCTTTTGAGCCTATGAATGGGTTCAATTACCTCTTATTTCTCTTCATCTCTCAAACCTAGATTCAAACATATCAAAGCAACATTAGATTTCAAATCATGAGGCTTGATTTCCTCCTTGTCTTTCCTCTTTTGTCTTCTTCTCCTTTCCACTAATTTATTGATTGGAAACTTGAGTGGCTTCATTTTCATGACCTATCTAAGATGTGGATTCACAAATTATATCATATTCTCAATCTTGATCAGCATCTCATTCATTTGGTGCCTCATTTCTTCCATCTCTCTCTCCATTTCAAACTTCCTTTTGGTGTCTTCATGCACTATCTTTCCTTTGTGGATTTCATGCTTCACCCTATCTTTCATTTTTATCTCTACCTCTTCTTTCCTCTTCTCCTTGATTACCTCACTTTGGAACATTATTATCTTTATTTTGGTCTCACTTGGACCATTCCCTTTTTTTCACACTTGGAACCTTTTATTTCAAATGATGTTTGGGCCTTACAACTTCTTGTCCTTTCACACTTGGAATTTTTCACTTCCTTTAGCTCTATTTATGAGATTATTTCTCTTGATTCAAGGCTGCCACCACAATGATTACTATTGGATTTTATTTACACATACAAATCAAATGAATCAACAAAAAAATACATCATACCTGATTTTATATGTCTTATTACTGTATCCTTCAACAAGTCTCTTTTCCAAACTATCCTCTTGATTTCCTATAATTTTTTAATCAATATGTAACATGAAATACAATGACAATGTCTATATCTATATTTTCCTTCCAAAGATCATCTAGATGGCTCTGATACCAAGATGATGTAAAGGAATTCCACTTCTTTACCAAACTCTAGGTATATCCTTCATTCATAGTTCTCCTTTCTACATTCAACTCATTATTCATAGGGAAATCCTAAAATAATGGTTATAATGTACCTTAAAAATGTTTCATAAATCTATACTAGTTTAAAATTATCTTTCCATTATCAACAAATCACTCAATAGTATGAAACACTCTTGTTCATGTACACACTTTTACCTTCATGACACCATCACAATGCATCTATGCCAAAATGGATTTAACTTGGTAAAAAAAACAAAATGTTAGTCTAAATCATATAAATACCTACCTATATTCTTATCTCACTCTTATTTAACCTTGATTAGGTCACTAACTCAATTCTTCTATTCACTTTCTTCTCACAAGTTCCTAGCTCTTATCTCCTACTAGCCCTATTTATGGGTAAAGCTCTTTGTTGGGATAATTTTCCAAACTTCCACTAGAAAATAAATATATATTAAAGGACCCATTTAGACCATACAATGATCACCTAAATAATTTGACATAACTCTCAAGGCAACATGTACTTGCTTCATTGGGTTTTTCCTCAATTAACCCTCCATATGAGCAAATCTCCTTATCTTATACTATATATGGAATTTCTCTACAAACAATTTAATTTTTAAGATACCCATTAGTCTTCCCCAAGTGAATCAATCACTTTTATATCCTCTTCTTTGGATAAATACACTTTTCCTATCTCACCCTTATTCCTTTAGCACTTCTCTAGGCCTAACACTAGCACACAACCTCATTTCCATAAGTTTCCATACCTGATAACTCTAAAAATACTGCCATCAATTAGGGAACACAATTTTATGCAATATTATAAGTTTTAGGGTTTTTCCAATGGTTACTTTTCCTCCAATAGACTAAACCCTAAAAACTAAGGTTTGAAGGGACTGTGCAGGCAGAGGGTGTAAATAATTACACTGGGTATGTTTTAAAAAAATTCATGAGGTCAAATAAGTTCCAAAAGGTCTAAACAACCTTATTACACATTTATCATTTAATTATCAGTCATACATAACCTAAAAAATAATTACAAACTCAAAAATCTCAGTCTTGCATATTGTGTTCCATTCACAGGAAATAGGGGTTAAGCAGGTTTCTCCAATCTTGTCAACATATAAAGACTTAAATCAATACAATGAGGTTATTTATACATTAAATTAAAATTATAAACCCCTCCCAAATACATATTAAAAACAAAAATATTCAAGACCCAAAGGATCTCAGTCTATAAAGTCCTATAGTAGTGTCTTTATACATTCAATGAATAAAATAATGACCATTCTGTGCTATAGAAACTATTGAAAAAATATAAATTAAAAAAATATTATAATTTAATAACCATATATTTCTCAATATATTATATATAGTTTAAACCCTTCCTTAAACCCTTTTGTATTCAAATAAGATACAAGAGTAAACACAAGGCACATAATTTTTGAGTTTATAAACTGTATGTTTTCAAAGAACAATGACTGTGTAAAAATGGGATTATATCAATTTTTAACTAATTGGACTCATAAAAATATTAGTACCAAACCTCTTATACATTTCCTTACCAACCTTTCACCAAAACACCATGACAAAAGATCAAATATTCAAACTATAGTTGGATCTTGGACTGAATGCATGAATGCTCTATTAGTAGACTTTGATAGTCAACACCATAGAGACTTCCCTCATCACAAAACTAAATTTATTGTATCATAATATTATCAAAAAAATATAAATTAAAATTAAATTAAAACTTCTTACCATGTTGAACATTCAACACACAAACTCTCAGTTACAGTCAAGCCACTTCAATGTACTCAAGATTTTCAATAACACAATCCTTATTTATTCTTCAAATTTCACTATTTACATGTCCATTCTTCATCAAAATCAATGGAATGAGAGTTAATCCTCTAAATAATTAATTTAAAACACTAAAAAACCTCATATTAATAATAGAGACTCTTACAACAAGATTCATAATTGAATCTTGATCAAGATTTTTACTAGAAACCTTCTAAACCAATGTGGGGTGGTGGACTACCACCTCACTCTTACCTAAAAATATATTAAAAAATAATTTTATGAACATTAAAGATACCTTAAAGTTCATTTAAAATATTAGTCATCCATTACATATCACCACACTCTCTTAGACCAACTATTACACTTTCAAATTTTGCCCTTTTTAGAAGGAAAACAAGATTAAACTCATATTCAAATTTGCATGCTTCTTAAGACACCTATATACCATTTGTGAGCATTCCAAGATGTGCCTTCATCAATAGGGGATTTATGATGAAGAAAAACTTGATTTTGAAGAAAAATAATATAATTATGAATTATTTTAGCTAAAATACAATAATATTCCAAAAGGGATGTTGTGACTTGAGAGATTTTATGACCTTGATAACATAACATCTAGATTAAGAAAGGATTTTTAATTGAGTCAAGAGTCATGATTTCTCAACATGGTAACTATAGATAAGTCTAGAAACACAATGCTTGGACTTAAATGCAACAATTAATAAATGTAAACATTGAAGAAGATGATTATATGATATCAATATATCATAACATGGATATATAAGGACTAGAAGGTATTTGATCCAAAATATATGACACATAACATTACCCTAAAACCTGATCAAATACCCTTTAGGCAATGTCAAAGGCTAGTCAATCCAGTCTTAAAACCACTCATTCTGAATAAAATTCCAAAAAATGTTATCAATTTTCATTATATTCCTAGTGCATCATTTAACATGGGTGGAAAACTTAGTACCTATAAGGAATAAAAATGGATAAATATACCATTATGTAGATTTTATAAATCTCAATCATGCATCAAATAATGATAATTACCCCTTGCCTTCACTCATCGAAGTCATTCAATGTATTTTTGGTTTAGAGATGATGTCCTTTATGGATGGATTATTGGGATACAATCAAATCTTAGTAGATGGTCACATAGATCCAAAATAGAATTCACCACTAAATGGGGAACCTACGTCTACAAAAAATTCCAATTAGTTTGCTTAATATCGATGCCCTATTTTAATGAGTTATGGACACTAATTTCAAAGGCCTAATTGGTAAATGCATATTAATATACATGGATTATCTTACTTTATTTTCTAAAAATAGATCAGAT
>JARHVA010006469.1:417500-427500 GCA_037957365.1 Torreya grandis | reverse complement strand
ATTAAGTTTTTTTAAATGTTTTTCATAATTCAATAGTTAGTTGAATTTTGTTTTGCAAGTTATAGTTTTGAAAGAGTCTATTCTATTTTAATTTATATTTTGTTTCTAGTTTTTATATTTTTTTGAGAGTTGTTTAAAGAAAATTAATATTTAATTACTTTTTTTCACTAACATTGTTTAGACATTATAGATTATTATGAGTTAACTTTTAGTATTATTATCAAAATAAATAGAGTCAATTATTTTATTCATGTTTTATATTTAGTACCATAGTTTCTAATTCAAAAGTGTTTAAAATAAGCCTTGAAAGATTTTTTTATAATAAAATATTATCAGGATCTTCAATATATGTAATAAAATGCATTATCAATTCAAACCAACATTTAAGATTCTTGCCCCATGTTAGAATTGTGGGTGGTGGGGGATGTTAGGAACTAGTCCTAAAATGAGAAAATAAATATAATGTTTAATTAATTATGATTTAGTGCAACAACTCTTGTAGTGTTTTTAGGTGTGAGAGAATAAAATTTTATAGAACTATCTTATATTTGTGTTAGGAGAAGTTAGTTGTTAGTTGTTAGAACTAGCTTATTATAAGATGAATGGTTATATGAACATTTATATATTATATATTATTGATTAATAAATGTGTTGAATATGAATTAATGATTGAAGAACACATTTATGTTTTGAGCTTTTAGCTCTTGTTAACTATGGATCATTTTATATATATTAAGTATCAAAGATTTTGGGATAAAATACATTCAGATTGAAATATATTTAAGGAAAAGACTTGCCACTATTAGTTAATGAAAAATAATTGAAGAATTACTTCATGGCTTGTCTATCTAATACCATCTTTGAGTAAAGGTATTTGGGTTCTTTTATGTATATATTTTTTACCTAGTTTTTGTTTCCTAGGTTGCGTGTTTACTTTGGTGTTTTTTTTAAGCTTAGTTTGCTTTTGTTAGTTTTTTGTTTTGTGCATCGTGGTTTTTTGTTTATGGATAGTTTATGTTACTTCACATATTTTGATCCTTTGTTGTATAATATTATGTATTTTATAATAATGATTAAATTTGTTCATATAATTAGCATAATAAGATAATTCCTAAACGGTAGTCTTGACATTCTTACATTTCCCTTATTGCATCTTATTTATTTATTTTCATGAGGACTATAATATCAACATGAAAATAAAAATAGCTATTAAAATAATGAAACAAGAGAGTTATAGATAGCACTATGCTAGAGCAATGTGGTGTCTTTATATTTCCATAGATGAGGAACTTCAAATGGTGGATGATAAAGTTTGAGAATTTTTAGTTGTTTATATTTTTAGAATGTGAATCATCTTTGAGTAACTTATATAATATATTACAATTTTATTTATGCATTTCCATAATTTAAAGGCCTTTGATTTAAAATATAATATGTGAATTTTAGAAACATTTCATTCTCTTGTTGAAGCCATCGCTTAATTTCACAATTAAAATAAAAATGCAAACATTGGATTAATTTATCTTTGTCTTAATATTTATGAATTTTGTAAGTTTATCATTATACCCATGGATTGGTCCCTATACCTCAATGGAATAAATGATGAAATATTTTCAAAATAAAGAAATAAAAAAAGGAATTAAACAAAATACATAATCCAAATTCTTTCCTCAAAAGGGTGATTCAGGAAATCTCCATCACAAATTTTTTTGGCTTGGTTGAAAATGGAACAAGGTTATGAATGGGAACAAATATATATCTATCAAGGCTATGGAAACCTGGATAGTAGTAGAGTAATTCCCATTCTATTCACCCCAAGATAAATATCTAAATTATCTTTATTAGAAATTCTTATTTTTTTAGACAAATTTAAATTTATTTACATGAATGCAAGGGCCAAAAAACCAATCACTTTTAACACACACTAATGGTAGTATGCAAATCTAAAACTAAGTATGTCACATATTGAGGGATATTTTAGTTATTTCATATTTATGTTTTGTCTAAAGGAGTTGGTTTTGGTTTTGTGATTCTTATTGAGTTTGAAGATTTCTCATCTAAGTTCTGAATGTTGAGCAACATTCTTCTTGTGGAAGTCACCATTTTGTTGGGTCCAATGCACCCCATATTCAAAATTTGACGTGGGGACCCTATTACTTTAAACATAGCATTTTATTTTCTTGTTCTTCTATATGTATGCACACTTGATTTATATACCTCATATAATTTTCAAAAGTCAAGTCAAATGTAATCTTTGGTATGATCAAAGTATCCATCATTATCTTAGCTAGATGCATTTTCCTTATGATATACCATTGATATTTTTGATGGTATGATGATCATGTTTCATTTATATTTAATTCATATGATCATGATATTAATTTGAAATGATTATTTAGTTTTTAAATCTATTTTATTTCATTCATAATGATTTTTATTTGTTCTAAGTCTTCATTGAAAATCAAGGTTTATTCACGTTTTAAGCTTTTCTTGTACTAGATTTCATTTTGAGATTGAAAATAGTTTTGTATTTCTCATGTTTAAGTCTATTTTTTTATATGATTTGCTTAGAAATTATTCATACTTTGATTTATTTTAATTTTTGACTAACCTACTAATTATTTCCCAAGTCTACCTTTGCTTTTTCTTTGTTCCCAAAGATGAAATGCTCCACAATTAAATCTTTCAAACAACTAAATACTTTTAATCCCCCGAGTGCCAAGATTATGCCATGAAACATGATCCTAGTGACTTATCCTAATGGAAACTTAGTAGGATATGTATATCCTTATGCCCTTAGTATTACACCAAGTGCCATAATTCTGGAAGCCCAGTGACCTAAAAATGTATCAACAGTGATAAAGATATGTGCCCCAGAGATTGCACCACATTTTATCATTCACTAACTTAGAGATGAAATAAATAGAGTGTCTTTTATGGTTAATGTTGGGAAAGTGGAGTAGCAACAATTGTCTACATGTCATCATCCCACTAACCTAGAGGTGACATTAGTATATTGTCCTATATAGTTAATGCCAAGAAAGTAGAGCAATGAGATCCATCTATGTGCCATAATCCTGCTAACCTAGAGGCAATGCCAATAAAATGCCTTATACGGTTAATGGCAGGTGAGTGGAGTAGTGATATCCATCCACATGTCAAAAACCCACTAACTTGGGATCCTAAAGCCCTAGAGTGATGTACGTATTGAACCTGAGACCACATGGCCCTAGGAAAGCCATGAAGATATAAAATGAGAAGAAATAGAGAACTAGAAAGGTGAAAAGTGGAAGTGAGGTAGACACATAAGTGTTCCCCTCAATAATAAACATGTGGATATTCAAACAAGGACAAAAATAGTTAATTTTTATTAGTTAGGGCAAATACAAAATGATGTGCCAGTTATGGCCTATTTTTAATATCCAAGGAAAGACAATACGTAGAGGAGAGTGGGAGACTAGTGTGTATAGACCTAAACATTTTGAACCCATATTCAATTGAAAAGAACATGTGCTAAATATCTAGTGAGCTAGTTATAAGAATGAAAATAATCTAAAGGTATAAATTTTAGAGAAGCACTCATAGTAGGGATGGACCAAGATATCATTTCACAACATTAAAAAAATTGAGCAAAGTCAGAGTGGTAGAAAATGGAATCAAGAGAAATATTTTTTATTTGAACTCATATCTTTATAGAGTTGGAGCAATCCATTGTTCTAATATTTCCTATTCATTTGCATTTAATAGGAAATGACACCTATAGAAGGGGATTTATTATCTTGGGAATAACCATAAACATGGGAATAAACAAAGATAAAGTAAATATCCAATATTTTTATCATTAGATTAAGTTGGAAATGAGGTGTCACCACATATGTGGATCGATGATCAGTTAGTAAAAAATTTAAGTATCACATAGTGCCTATTGTTCATTAAATATTGGAGTGTGTGGGAGATTGAATCCACTTACATCTTGGAATCTATACCTAGTAATTGTGCCATGACTAGATTGATCTTATCTTATTCCTTCTTGATGTGTTATCACCAAAGACTTAGCTCTAATTAGTTATCCCATTTAATTTTTGTATCAAGAGATTTTAATTTTTTGTTGTGTACTGTAACCATGATGGAACAGAATTGGATATATAAGTATAATTTCTTGTTATTGTAAAAGGTTGGCCAATTTGATCCCAAAATTTTGTAAGAATCATGCTAGGATTACACCTATTATTACCTTGTACTTTTTGGATTTTGATTTTCTACCAAGGTTAACACATTTGACTATCAAAAATATATTGAGATTGAGTTAGGATTTCACCTTTTATTCCTACTTGTTTTATTTTGATGGTTTATTAAAATTCTTGATTTGACAAGTAATTTATACCAGGAAGTTTTATGATATTATTTATGTGTAAATGGATATATAATTAATATATGTAGGATATAGTTTAATTAGATTTGAGAGATCATTCTAGTTATCCTGAGGCTTACATTAGTCATGGTGTTTAAATAGATATAGGCTAGTAAAATTGATTTATTTGAATAGAATTATATATTTCATTTTCACATGTTATTCCTTGGAGTCTTGCTCCTTGTGGTATTTCAATTTGTGTAATAGGTAGATTTGATGCCCAATGATTAAATGCAAACTATGATAATCTAAATTATGAGTAATGGAAGACTTGTCTCAATCAAGGGTTTATCTCTTTTTCCCCTACTCTACCCTCTCTTTTACATTTTTTAATGAGAAATGATTTACCCATTTACATTATAAATAACCAATTGATATAGGAACCAACAATAAGATATTCAAAATATATAAGATAACATTTGAACATTCTATGGAAATAATCACAACCTACCCATATTATAATCTCTTGGAAGTTTCTTGACCCTTGGATCACCAACAAATCCTAAAAATAAGGGGACTCTTTTGTTTGATGAGTTGTTGAATACTTTTGTTCATTCACACATTTAATTCATAATTATGTTTGAGTGAGTCATAATTTCAATCTAACAAGTTGTATGTGGGTATTATGTATGCATGGACATCATAGACATCTACTTTGTAGGCACAAGCATGATTGGGGATCATTGGACAATATAATTGGTGGATAGAGCCCTAGTCATGTTATCATGTAATAGGTTACTCTAGACTGACTCACCCAATAACTCCTTTTGTGGTTCTAACTTATTATGCTCATCATGTGATGAAGCATCATAGTATGAGACATGGATGGGTACTTATTGAGGTGTTGGTCATATCACCTCATCATCCTAGTAGAGAGATGAAAACAAAGATGACAATAAGGAGGTCCACTATAAGAGGATGTAGAGTAGTGGTAATTAATTTATAATAGATATAAATATAGGTAAAACCATTACCATCAGTACGGTTATGAAAGCATGAATATACGTAGGTTCATCCAAGACCACAAATTAGTCACAACTACAGTTGTAATAGAATGATCATAATTCTTAGTCAACTATTAACTAGATGATAGTGCATTATATATGTATTAGATCATGACATGTGCATGTCATCCATCCAGGTAATTATATGTATATTTTATGCTTCCACCTAGGTATGGCACCTAAAAGGTGTTAGACAATCGAGCTGATGGTACTATTATGGGTAAGTAAAAATGTGTTTATGTTGATTTATTTCATGGATATATATTACAAATATTTTACATATATGTATGAAGTATTTGTATTATATGTGGATCTAATGTTTATTAGGGTTTGAATTTTTTAAATGCTACATTAGAAGAGGCCTAATGGAGGACCTTGGTGGAGACATCCCACCATGATATTTCATGTAGTTTTCATTAAAAAATACTATAACTTTGTAATATTATAATACTATAACTTTAAATGGAGGATTTTGTTAGAGCTTGCCTAAAAATACTATAACTTTGCATGGGCTCAAACTTTCTAATTCAAACCCTTTATCTAACAATGCATGTATTTTTATTTTCACCTCTACATTATCCTTATGTGTCAATATATATTCAATTTATTTTTGTATAATTGATCTAAAAATGTAATCCATATGATGGATTATGTTCCTAATTTGTGAAAACCCATCTGGTAGATCATGGAAACAATATTTATGAATTTTATTATAATTCATTCAATTTGCATAGATTTTATTTATTGTGCATGTGATTACAACTTGTGTGGTACTAAAGATTAAATAACAATATGAACTTTCCTTATTTACCTCTTTAATTAACTTCTTTGCTAAAACCATCAAAACTCTTACTATAATTTATAACTTTATATGATTTAAAGTATGATTCCATTCATCCTTCAATAATTTATATGTATTTTGGTGACCATCATGCTACACTTTACTATGAAACTACAAATTAATTACAAGTAGCACATGGCATACATCTATGTGATTATTTTAGCCTTATGATTACTAATCTATAAACTTGAGAGACATTTCTCATTCACCAAATTCTTCAGTCCCTTCAACAAATAAGATACCTTTAAAGGATTTGGGTGTGATATCATATTTAGAGAAATATTCTCAACCATATCTTGTGAAATAATATTATCTATATTAATACTATTAAAAATTAATTTACAGAACTTGCCTTCAAACATGTAAATGGTCTTTAATAAATTATTCCTTTGTGGGTGACTATTCTCTTCCATTTATAAATTTAACGAAAACTACCCATCCCAAGAGTTACTCTAGATTTTAGTTCTTGTCTATGATGTATTGATGTAATAATATCTTCATTATAACTCTATCATTATGTTCATATGGGCACTCAAATGTTATATTCCATGTTTCATTACATCTAAAACATGTACCCATAAATCCTCTTCCTCTACCCCATCCATTGGGTCTACCTTTAGTAGGATATCATCTACCTCTTTTCATAGTATCTTTGTGATGAGAAGTGTAAAATAATCCTTATTACACATAATAACATCTATCATTACTTCTTTATCATCACTAATGAAAAACAATCCTCCCCCTCATGTTGTGTTTTATTATCTATGAGAAAAATTATATTAATTTTTCAGCAAGAATTGATGGTTTTATTAAACTAAACAAAAATTAATCATTCCAAACTCATCTTAAATATAAATTCATAATTCTTTCATGTATCTTGATATCTTCTTTTTGTCATATTTAACATGAGATTATTTAATAGTGAGTCTACAAAACTCCTCACTCTATCCTTTACACTCATTTATTTTTGTCTAAAATTATAGATTTCCTTAAATAAAATTAATGACTATTAATAACATAGACATTTATCCTTCAATTTATTTTCTATCCCATGTCTTAATATTATATTCATCTCTATGAAAATTTTGAATTTACACATGATCCCATAATTAAGAGGTGGAGCCCTTTAACTTGGTGAATGCAAATAATATTTTCTTGGGACCTTATATACCTTCATATTCAAAGTTCTTCTCTAAAATAGTGATCAATTAGATGGGATATTCAACCCTAAAAATTATTAAATAACTAGTGGTGTCCATATTTAGATTACTAATCATCCCTATGATTATGTGTAGGAATATATATGTTGGATCATTGATGATTTTTTATTTGTGTTGAAATTCAGGTCCTTATATTAATTTATTTTTTCTCTCATCATCCATCACAACTCCTATATGTTGTATGGTCTTTAAATATTCTAATTTGATTACTTTATTTTTGCCAATATCGCTGAGTTTAAATGTATTGGTGATATATGTGCTATTTGTGACATTTATTTTCCTCAAAATCAATAATAAATTCAAGACTTATAACTAGCTCTTTCATTTTTGGAATATTCCTTCACTAATTTGTAACTACACTTGTAAATATTAAGATTAGATTTATTTCATGTGATTAATCAACAATAATAATTGTGTTTGGATACCAAATGATATAGTCATAGTTAGGGAATATTATTAAGGAAATCCTACATTGCATAGCCCATAAATTTACAAAACATAATGAATAAGTTCCATTATTTTTATGTAAAATGACAATGTAACCAAATTCAATAACAAAAAAATATATATTACTTTATTTATTTTAAAGGATAGAAATTATATCTTGTACACAATATAATATAATCATAAACATTAAAAAATCTAACATAAAAAAATAAAAAATGATGTGTTTTATAACTAATTTATTACTCAAAAAAATCTCAGCTTACTAACTCACGATATTTTTAAGTTTAACTATCGTTCTCTCTCATATCTCAAAAAATCTTTCATAATATCCCTTGTTCTCTTGTGTAAGGGCATCTTTATGTATTCACATTAATCACCTACTTACAATAATTTAATACATAATATGATCCTAGTGACTCATAACACATCATAATGTGAAATTAAATAAGTTAAAAACACCTCTAATGTCTCTATGCATTAAATATAGATGGATGACAACTTGTAGTGACTCCTTCATCCATTGGTCACATTACATCATGATAAATTATGCTCTATAAAGAATATTTTTTTGGAGATAAAAAATCATTATAATTATTAAAAATTAATAAAAGATAAAAATATGTGTATATGCATCTATTTGTAAAAACTTATCAATTCTATATTTGCATCCAATTATTTAGAATAAGGTATCACAAGCTTCTCTAGGAAAATTTGTTGAGTAACACTCATGTTTCAAGAATTTAATTATCTTTCTCTTCGTATATATTCCAAATATGTATATAAATAATCAAATACCTTATAATATGATTTCATGTAAATTTAAAATATCATTAATATACACACCAATAACTCTACTTGGAAGTAATGACATGTGCACACAAATGTTGCATAAAACTACATGAAAGAACTTACACATAATAAGAGACTTATGCACAATGAAAAAAATATTATTTTCTAGACTATTTTTTTTTGTAAGAGTTCTTATTAACATGAATTATCCTCCATCAATGTATTATATATACTTTTGAACCATTTAATGATTATACACTATATTATTTCACAAGGTGATTACAACTCTATTTAAAAATGAGTGATTGTAAGAATATTTTATTCAATCACCTACCTCATAAGGGGACATATGTCAAATTTTTATCATTTTAATTTCAAGATAAATTCATGAATATGAAATTTAAATACACTATTCAAAAAATGATGTTTGGGGATTAAACATTATCTAATTATTGATCAAGAAGTAAGAGGAGAGTTCACAAAACTCCCATAGAAGTGGTGGCTATTTTTGTTACTTTTTAGATTTTCCTTAGTCATAATAATTATAATATAAAGATACTATATAATAATTAAATAATTGAGTTCAATATGTATCATGTTTTTAATAATAATTATATTTTAAATTTTAGTTTCAAATTCAATTTTATTATATTTTTCATTGACTTTTTGTATCAATTGGAATTTTTTTGAGGTATGTGAAAAAAGTTTAGTGTGAATTAAAACTATATTGATTAGAATTTATTCATTCCATCCTTCCCTAGGTAGATGAGGGTGCATACCTAATTTATTTATTTATATATACTTTTACACACACACACATTCATTTTAACATGCACAACAAATTAGGGGAATTATGTAGACACCTAATTATAGTACAATACCCTTTTTGTATTTTTGTTTTATATTTTTCATTATTTAAGCACTTTTTATAATCTATTATTTATAAAACTTATCCTACCCAAAAATTCTAATGATTTAATCCTTGATCATTCCAAATGCAAATAAAAATTCTATAAATCTATCATTTCTTAGTGTTGCACATAATTGCACACATTTTTATGATTATAATCAAACTATGTGCTATAATATTTTGGGGATGGGATAATTGGTTGTATTGATCCTATCCTTCATCATTTTGTGGGTCACTTTTAATTTTTACATACACCCTGTACCTTGATTGATGGTTCTTATTATTTTGTGATTCACTGTAAATGTTAATAATTTACTAGAGCATCAAATATGTACCAATTCATCCTAAGTCATTATATATATATATATATATATATAT
>JARHVA010006469.1:280000-412500 GCA_037957365.1 Torreya grandis | reverse complement strand
AACCACAAATTAAAACTAAATTGAAACCTTATATATCTACCTTTACCCAATTTAACATAGTTATTTATAAATATTAAGATATGGATGTGTCTTTGAAATTTATGTGTCTATATAATGACATGTTTTAGCATTTAAAGGATCCAAAATTAGTTCCTAAATCCACTCTCACTCATGATGAAATTTTCAAGTGTGGTTCACAAAATGTAGGTTTGAACCTTAGTCAAACACCAAATACAGAATTCACAATCATCTCCTTCACCACTCATTCATATTTTACATTCTAAGTCACTAGGCACCAATTGTCAATATATTAGATTATAAGAGATTGAAGTATTAATACATCCATTTTAAAATTCACAACCACCCACATCCTTACATGCCCCCTATGTTGTGATTTTGAAAGTGAAATATTCATATTTTGAGTTGTTTTTGTTTTAAGCTTATTTATTTTATTTTGTTCTTCCTATGATAAGTCAAAACCATGTAATAATAAAATATATAGCCAATAAACATGTGATTATGCCACTTATAAAAAATATCACTACTTAGAATATTGTAGTGAATACTCATCCCTTGATACATTTTCTAAAAAAAAATCATAAACCTCATAGCCTCATTACTATGCTCTAAAATTACATGTGTCATCATCATGGATCTTCACACTCAAATAGACCTATAAAGGATTATAATAAAGTATTAATTAAATATAGTGTGAATATGTATTATAATATATAATCCAACCTAACACATGAATATTTGTACGGATTAGTAAAAAATTACAGTGTTAGCATTATTTAAGTGGGGTCCACGTGAACATTTATAAGAAACTTTCATGTATATAATAAATGTGTATTGTGATCATATCTTATGTCCACATGGATACCATAGAAACCCTAAACATAATTAGTGCATTAAATTATAAAGTGAACATATTATTTTTAATTACTTGCATATGAATATTTATAAAGAGTGAACTATTATAAATAATATTATATGATTATAAAAAAATTGACCCGTGATGACTATGATATTAGAGGTACAATCCACTAAGAGGGGGGTGAATAAATGGTGTAAAATAATCCAATTCAATTTCCATATCCTTTCAAATACTTAATCATTCAATTAAAACATTCATGAAGCATACAAATTATTTATAGCAATGAACAATGAACATAAGCAAGATCACATACACAACACAATATCTATGTGGGAAACCCTCTTGGGGAACAAAACCCACTCTCAAGCCTACAAACACATGGACTAATATCCTATAATATGATAAAAAATAAGACAATGATCAATTCATTATTATCAGGAACCTTTGGTCAAGTCCTTCTAACCTACAACGTTGATCAAGTCCTTCTGATCAAAAGTCTTTAGTGAAACCATGTTTCACAAGGAAAAACTACCCCTAAGGAAGATCAAGTATTTTAGACCTTAATTAGAATTAACACTTACACCTTATAACTAATTTCTTAAACACCTAATGATGGATCTCTTGATTATCTAACAACTGCATAAACTCTCTATCTCAAACACTTTCCTTCTTCACTTAAACTATCCACTTCTGCACACTCGAACCTCTTTGCATATCCAAAAACTATAATAGCACTATAATGATATTAGGAACATTACCTATATGTCACACATACATTCAACCAATTATTATGATCATTAAATACACCAATAGGCACACTACCTATCTTTCACTCCACAAACCACACACATAAGCCTCTCATAAATCTCTCTCCAGTCACATGCATACTCAAGTCTACAAACCACCACACTTATCTCCATTATATATAGAGAAATAATGAATTAATCAAGATCAAAATATTTATTTAACAACCACAAAATATGCCTTCATCCTTAAGGCATCTCATATGGGTCACACTTAAGCACAATCCCCTTTCAAAATAGGCATAAGTCACTTTTAGGTCCTATGTAGACCCATTCACGTTTTTTTTACATATTTGAATAAATTAAGAACACAATATCATTTAAAAATACATAGGTCCACTCCCTATATCCCTTAGGACATTCTCAAATGATCACAGTAACCTTAGTTCACATATGTGTATGCTCAAATGGAGACATTATACACAGGAACACCATTACTGAACATACAATCAACTTATTAAGCATTTTTCATACTCAAAATAGATTTTTCACACCTCCAAAATAATCATAGAGCATCCTCATGGAGTATACAATACTCCCCAAAATCCAATTTACCATGAAACATAAAAAAGCTTGAATATCCTTCTTGGGTCACTTGCAATCCATGAATAGAATAATAGTAAATTTTAGAGCTCAATATATTTGTTTTTACATACTTATAGATATTCAAATATATATAAGTAGATGTGCCATGGAGTCCTCTACAAATTTTCTTTTTATTGTAATAACAAATTCATCTTTTATCGAAAGATATGGTTCAAAAACTAGACAGTGGTCTTTCCTTTGCAAATTCAAATATCCAAATGCAAACAAGCATAGTTAAAATTTGAACATTATGCTCACATTTTGTGTCCTCTCTACATTAGATCAAATACACTCTGTCAATCTTGATCATATTTAAAACATAGGCACCAATGTTTAATCATTAAACCTTTATCACTTTGACCACATCTCATGCATCTTTGAAATGTTGGCTTAACATGATCTGGTGATCTCTATGGATCAACCAAGTCTTTAATCATCAATTCTCACCATTAGATCATTTTTTACGAACACCTATTCATCATTGGATCCTTATCTAGTAACTTTTATTATTCATTAAACATTGTGCACCTATCCTCATCTCACATCTTCTTGATTTCTTGGAGCAATGCGCACTGTTGAACTTACTCACACTTTAACACTTGTAGATATGATTAATTATGGGGACCCTTTCAATGTGCCTAAGTATCCATTTTTTCACCTTAATAACTTAATCTATACATATTGTCATGATCTCAAATTGGACCAAATGATCTCCTCACATAAGAGAATCCAACCATGTGACACACAACTCTTAAATCCTTTGCATGTGTGAGATAAATCACCATTAAAGTGCCTTATCAAAATCTTCTATCATAGAGTGGACTATATCAAAATCTACTTGAGAGGCCAACTTTGACCATCCATAACTTTTGTCATGCTTCAACACATGATCTCAAATTTAGTGAAAAACATCTATTCTCAAAATTGAATAAACCCATATGATCAATTTTTGTTGACACCTTCATACTTGAAAGATATAACAACATCAAAAATGCTCACTTAGTGTTGTCTTACCTTATGCAAATTTGGATAAGTATGGAAAAACATAGTCAAACTACCTAGGAGCCCAAATTTGCATATGTGTATCTTTTGATGCATTAAATCACAAGATATATAAATTATTGAAAATAAACTAGGTCCAAAATTGAACAAACCCATATGCTTAGCTTCTATTGAAACATCCACATGTGTGAGATATTCTATCATCAAACTGATTACTTAGCTCTTTCTGGCCATATTACAAATTTGCCTATGAGAAAATAGTGAAATTTGTCTTAGAATCTAACTTTGCACCTTCATATATTTGAATACACTTCGATGCATGAATTGATATCTGATACATAAAAAAAAGGGACTACTATGATAAAAAACATATGACCAACTCCCATTGACTCATTCCCATGTGGTAATGGTGACATCATTAAACTACGTACGCATATTTTCTACCACTAGACCCAAACTATCTAGATGAAAACTATGGACTACCAGATGAATTTCACTTATGCACATAATATCTCAAAGCATAGATAACATCTTAGGGACATATTTCACAAGCTCCAAGCACCAAACTTATTCCTAAACATCTATAAACATGCCAAAATTGAAGATCAACCAAGCCAACATAAAGCATACTAGAATAAACACATTACACACTTTATTATTATTACTTGGGCTATCAAAGCACTTCATCCACTTACCAAGACACCTCCATGAGATCACCATTAAATCACTAAAAAATCTCCAAAAATCTCCACCTTTATCATTGATGTCAACAAACATCATATATAGCAATATACAACTCACCTTTTTTTCCCTCCAAACACTCCCTCAATAGGAACTTTCTCCCCCCTTAACACAATGACAAAGTGGGAACCAAATAATCCTAAGGACCTAAAAAGACTTTAAAATATGAAATTAACTTCTTAAAAAGATGATAAAAACTCCCTATTGCCTTAAGCCTACATGTTCTTACCTTAACAACATCCTTCTTTCTCCATGCCAAAAATTAATTCAACCAAGCACTGCAACTAATGATGATAGAACACACAAAAAACACTAAAATTTGATGGAACTTACCAAGAGACATCTAAAAGGGACTCCTAATATTTTTGATAAACTTCACCACTTTGATCATCTTTTCATCTCCACACACCATGAAAAAACACCACATAGGCTTACCAACCTTCTTTCTCAAGATACTTTCATGAACACCAACAGAGCATCACACCACTCATCAATTATGAAACATGTTTTAAACCAAATTTAAAATATTCACTTTGAAACATTCATGCTTTACTCTTTTGGATAAAATGAATAGAAGCAGTCTTCTTCACACTAGGCATGTTTTAGACCTCTTGTAGCCCTACCTAAATATTGCAGAGCACACAAATTTTAGTAAACACACATTCTAGACCTAAAAATTCATATCTATATTACTCTTATACGCCTCCTTAATCACACAAAGTTTAATCACCAGGAGCATCCTCTACAACATACTTCCTTCACAAACCTACTAGCCAATTAGCCTTCCATTTTGACATAAACAAGAATAACTTGAGAACCACAAATCCTCAACTCTATATGAAGCTTGATTTGACCACCCATTTGGCCCATTCGATAAATTAAGAATCCTTAAACCTCAAATCATAAGGCAGGCCACTTTTCTAACAAATCCCAAAACCCTAGGAACTTAAAATAAGCAAAGTCAACACAACACCTTCTAGTCAACATCCATCTCTAAAACTTCTTGTATACCTAGAGATAACCATCACACACTTCTAGACCAAGATTTGATCTTCCACACCATTAAGAACCTTAACTTACTATAACCAATTTTAGGACCTTGATAAATTAGAAATCCACCTTTGCCATCTAGGAACCTTCAATCTGACCCTACATATTGTTTAACTAAAAAACACCACATAAAAACTTGCTTCTCCACTTGAAAGGAGTCTATTAAGAAGCACAAATAGATACACCCTCTATACCTCAATGTTATAAAACAAATATAGCTCCTCATAGTCCTCTTCCTCCTTACTCATATGATACTTATAGTTCTTCTTCTTCTTCTTCTTCTTCTTTGGCTTTAGAGAAACAACTTCTTCATTTACTACAACATTCTCCTTTTCTTTTATGATTGGATTATCAATACATGGAGACAACATATATTCATGACATACCTCTTCATTTGGAGAATCCTCCTTAAAACTTGAATTCTCATCACTAGGCACTTATTTAACAACAACAAGATGTTCACTTAGATCCGTACTTACCTTATAGCTAGCCTTAACTAGTACTTCAGTCTTCTCCTTGAGCTTAGTCACTTTATTTTCAACATGAGTAGATAATGAGACACCTTGGGAATCATCTACTTCTAAATCATTATCCAACATAAAAATAGATTACTTGGACCTGCAATCTCATCATAATTCCTACTTACCACCTTTGGTCTCCATGAGTTTACTTTCCTTTTGTCTTGCACTCTAGGAGCCTGATAAAACCTATTCTATCTTATAGGTCTTTAAAAGCAGAATCTATAAATGTGACCTCTCTAATCATAATTGAATCACACCATACTTTTTTCAAAAATCTCTTTCTACCTTTCCAAATTTAGACATATCTTGCAATGTGTCCTAGTTCATAACAACTAAAACAATCAATATCTCTTGAAGGAAACTCTGCTTATTTTGCCTTAAATAGACATAAGTCTCCAACATCATGATAGTTGAGGCACTCAACTTTTCTTACACTTTTAAATATTGACCCCCATCATAGTTCTAAGCAAATTCATTCTTAATAGGTCTTCTAAATTCTCTAGCTCTATGCCCAAACTGATTACAAGTATAGTAGTAACCATTCAGATTTGCATACCTTATGGAATTTAGATATCTATTCTATTTAGTATTTATTCTTCCATCACCTTCATTCCTTTTCTGATGATTTATATTTAAAGGTTGATTGTTCTTTTTCACATTAGTCTTCATCTTATCTTGAGTTGTAGTCTTTGGTTCTTCTTTGTATATAAGACTAATCTTATCACTTGCATGCTTTTGATCATTAAAAACATTGTCTAGATCACTTAAACTCTTTTCAAATCTCAAAAATGACATTACATTACTAGATACCTTCTCTAACTTAGATTTTAATGACTTATTTTCAATTACATACCTTTCACATTCATCTTCTTTAGATTTTAGGATTGTAGACATAATTTCCAATTGACAACTGATATGTTTGACCATATATTCATGCTATTTGGCATCTTAATCCTTACTTTCCTCAAACACATTTAATTCTCAAATTCCTTGAGTTTAGATTTCATCTTGTTATTTATATTCTTCTCAATCTTTATTTCTTCATGAGCATTAGTCAATGCAGTTTCATAGTCTACTTCATCTTCATCATCTTCTAAATCACTCCAAGTAGATTCCTTTTGTTGTGAAAAACTTCCTTCATCAACCATTAATAGATATTAATCTTTATTAGAATCATCATCTTCATGATCATATTTTGAGTCATTGTCTTCACTCTCATCTAATGAGTTGCACTCTTTATTAGTGTAGAGACTCTTCTTGTCTTTTAAGTACATCTTGTTATCAAATATTCTAAATCCCTTTTTGCTTTTATTATACCTAAAAGATATCTAACCATCATCATGACCTTTATCATGCTCTTTATCATCATCCTTCTTATACTTATGAGTGAACCTATTATAAAAATGTCCTATCTCACCAAAGTTGAAGTATTTTAGGGGTAACTTGCCTTTATACTTGTTTGAACATGTTCTCAATTTCTTCAATATAAAATCAATTAGTTAATCCTTATTTATATAAAGAATGCCATACTCCTTGAGTTTATTACCTTATATCTTCTTCTTTATCTTCATTTCAGTCTTGAAATTTGATTCCTTCTTTGGTGGTATATCATCATTCGTCCTCATCTCATAGGTAGTAAGGGTGCCATGCAATTGATACATCTTCAAATAAGTAAGATCATGACTCTCTTCTATAGCAAATACTTTTAGATCAAACTTAGGGGATAGAGACCTTAATACCTTTTGAAAAATATTAGTCTCTTCTAAATTCTCTCTAAGACCTCTAATGATGTTCATAACCTCATCAACTTTATGCATAAAGGATGTCATAGTATCTTCTTCGTTCATCTTGAGACTTTCAAATTGCCTTCTATGAGTCTAAAAATTAGCAACCTTAACCATTCAATCTCCTTCAAAAATAGACTTTAATTTATCCAATATTTAATTGGTAGATGTGAAATGAAT
Organism: Torreya grandis; assembly: GCA_037957365.1. Taxonomy (NCBI): domain Eukaryota; kingdom Viridiplantae; phylum Streptophyta; class Pinopsida; order Cupressales; family Taxaceae; genus Torreya; species Torreya grandis. The sequence goes on along the minus strand of JARHVA010006469.1, from coordinate 404,957 downwards.
TAATTTGGTAAACTCAATTTTTTTAAGACCATAAGTGATGGCATTCATTTCCTTAGAGTTGTTCTCAAATAGCTTCTTGTCTATAACACTGGATGGAAGAATAGCATGAATAACATAGCCATCCAAAATAGATTTCCATACATCAAACCCTAGGAACATAATGTATTTCTTTATCCTAGCACTCCAAAAATCATAATTAGACCCATTAAGCATCAATGTTTGCTTAGTAGAGAAACCACCTTGAACATTATGACTAGCCATTATACCTTGGACCACCTTCAAGCTATCAAGGTTTTACCAAAGGACCTTTCTCTAATACCAATTATTAAAGGTACAATCCATTGAGGGGGGCATGAATTAGTGGTGGTAAACAATCCAATTCAATTTATATATCCTTGTAAATACTTAAGCATTCAATTCAAATATTCATGAAGCATAAAAATCATTTATAGTAGTGAATAATAAACATAAACAAGAACATATACACGACATAAGATCTACATGGGGAACCCTCTTGGGGAATAAAACCCACTATCAAACCTATAAACACATGGACTATTATCCTATAATATGATCATAATCAAAACACTGATTAAGTCCTTCTGATCAATAACCTTTGATCAAGTCCTTCTGACCGACAACCTTGATCAAGTCCTTCTGATCAAAGGTCTTTAGTGAAACCTTATTTCACAAGGAGCAACTACTTCTAAGGAAGATCAAGTCCTTTAGGTCCTCATAAGAAAGAACACTTCCACCTTAGAATTGATTTCTTCAACACTTAATGATGGACTTCTTGATTATTTGACAACTACACAAACTCTCTATATCAAACACTTTCCTTCTTCACTCAAATTATCAACATCTACACACTCAAACCTTTTCACATATCCACAAACTACAAGATTACTATCCAAATATTAGGAACATGACCTATAGTTCATACATATAGTCAACCAACTATTCTTCTCATTAAATACACCAAAAATCACACTACCTATCCTTTACTCCACAAACTATACACATAAGACTTTCATAGAGCTCTCTCCAATCACTCGCATACTCAAGTCTAGAACCCAACACATTTGGTTCCACTATATATTGAGAAATCATAAATTAATAAAGATAACAATATTTTGATATTGGCCACAAAACATGCCTTCACCCTTAAGGCATCTCATATAGGTCACATTTAAGCACAATCCCCTTTCAAAATAGGCCTAAGTCATTTTAGATCCTATGGAGACCCATTCACCTTTTTGATACATCTTTGAGCAAATTAAGAACACAAGACCATTTAAAAATACATAGGTCCATTCCCTATATCCCATAGGACATTCTCAAATGATCATAATAACCTTAGATCACATATGCATATGCTCAAACACATCAAATGTAGACCTTATATATAGGAACACAATTATCAAACATATAATCAACTTCTTAATCATTGTTCATACTCAAGATAAATTGATTACACCTCTAAAATACTCACAAAGGATCTTCATGGAGTCTACAACACTCCCCAAAATCTAGTTCACCATGAAACATCAAAACAACATCTACATAAGATTGAATATCCTTCTTGGATCACTTATAGTCCATGCACATAAACAAAGTCAACTTTAGAGCTCAATATCTTTGTCTATACACAATTATAGATCTTCAAATCCATATACCCATATGTGACTTGGAGTCCTCTACAAATTTTAATTTTAATGGAAAATTCATCAAATATCAAAAGATATGGTCTAAAAACTAGACATAGGTATTTCCTTCATAATTTCAAATTTTTAATTATAAATGGTCATAGTTAAACTTCAAACACTATGCTTTCATCTTTTGTCCTCTCAAATTTAGATCAAATATGCTCTATCGATCTTGATCAATCTTTAATACATATGTGCTAATGTTTAAGTGTTAAACCTATATCACTTTGACCACATCTTTTGTATCCTTGAAATGTTGACTTAACACACTTCATTGATCTCTATGAATCAACCATGTATTTAATCATCAATTCTCATTGTTAGATTAATTGGTATGAATACCCACTCACTATTGGATCATTATCCTATACCTTTTCTTAGTCATTAAACATCATGCACATGTCCTCTTCTTGATGCTTCCTAACTTCTTGGATCAACACACACCATTGATCTTGATCAAGCTTTAACACTTGAATAAATGACTAAGTATGGGGACCCTTCCAATATGCCTTAGTATTCATTTTTTCACCTCAATCAATTCTTCTGTGATTACTCGCATGATCTCAAATTTAGACTAGATGATCTCCTCACATAGGAAAATCTAACAATGTAACACATAGCTCTTAAATCCTTCATATGTGTGATATAAATAACCACTAAAGTGCCTTCTCAAAATATTTTTTCAAAGCCAACTGTGTCAAAATCTACTTGAGAGGTTAACTTTGAGCATCCATAACTTTTTTTGTGCTTTAGTGCATGATTTGAAATTTAGTGCAAAACATATGTGCTCAAAAATAAGAAAACTAAAATGATTGTTTTCTCTTGACACCTTCATATGTGCAGTACATAACAACATCAAAATTATCACTCAACTCTTTCTTGGCTTATGCAAATTCAGCTAGGTATGGAAAAACACAGTAAAACTACCTAGGAGCCCAACTTTTCATATTTAGATATTTTGATACACTATAGTACATGACTTGGAAATTAGTGCAAAGAAATTAGGTCTAAAATTGAATAAACCCATATGATCACCTTCTCCTAAAACATCCACACATGTGGGATATTCTATCATCAAACTTCTTACATGACTCTTTCTGGCCATATTGTAAATTTGGCTAAGTATGGGAAAATAGTGAAATCTATCTTAGAATCCAACTTTTCACCCTCATATCTTTTATTTCAATTCGATACATAACTTGAGATCTAGTTCATAATAACTAGGGACAACTTTGATCATAACGATATGACCAATTCTCGTTGACTCATTCCTATGTGGCAATGGTGATGTCAGCAAATTACCTACTTAGATTTTCTGCCACTAGACCCAAACTATCTATATGAAAACTATGGACTACCAAATGAATTCCACTAATGTACACAATCTCTTAAATCATAGATAACATCTTATGGACTTTTTACACAAACTCAAATCACTAAACTTATCCCTAAACATCTCTAAATATGCCAAAATGGAAGATCAACCAAGCCAACATAAATCACACTAGAACAAGCACATTACACACTTTGTCATTATTATTTGGGTTTTCAAATCACTTTATCCACTCACCATGACATCTTCATGACATCACCATGACATCACTAACAAATATCCAACACATGATTTTCCTACCTTCATGACTCCATGACCATTATTCACATGGATAAGAATCAAGTATTCTATTTTTTTATTGACTCTCAAGCCTCATGTGATCATGATGCATGTTATCATCTCAAATTATTCTACTTGTTATCCATCTAAAAATTCTTGGAAGGATTTATTTTTTCTATATATGTGTTTAAAAATAGATTAAATTTTGTTGTGTCTTTTAATAACCAAATGGATTCCATCACAATTATTGTGTAGAGGTCACATGAATAATATAGAGACACTTTTATATAAATCATTCATTTTAGATTTACTTTTTCAAATACTATTGAGATTATTCCTTTTTAATTTTGGGAATACATTTTTTCCCTTGAGGATTAAAAATGAGAAAAGATGCTGATTATTAATTTCTCCTATTTTGAGATTAAAAATTTAGAGAATGGAAAAAAATAATTTTGGTAACAAATACTTGATTATTTCAATTTTGTACTTATTTCACTTTAATTGATTTGAACATTTAAGCTATACCTGTTTCATGACCTCACTTTATCCTGAAAACCCATATGGGTCTATTTATTTTCTAAATTTGTATTGATGCCTAAAAATATGTTATAACAATTAAAAACACCCCAAATCATATATAAAAATAATATTGGACCTAAAATTCACATTTCCCCTAAACCAAAAAAAACATCTAGTAGAGGACAATAGTGGCAAACATTTTTCATCCAATTTAGTTTGTTCTTATCCTTACCCATTTTAAAACTTAGTTTCAAATAAGGGACCTCTCTTATTGGTTGGTCCTTATTTTTAGGATAGGTCATGTGATTATTTCCTATTTTTTATATCTATAAAATCAAACTCAACTCACCTATTATACCACTTTTCAATTTCAATACAATAGAATTCTAACAATACTACATATCGAGAAAAGCTTCCCTTTTATTCCCAATTCTGATTATAATCACTTGAAGTAGTCCTTAGCCAAGCCCAAAGATTAATTTATATAATCTAAAGTATATAATGATCAAGTATTCAACACACACACACACACACACACACACACACACACACACACACACACACACACACACACACACACACACACACACACACACACACACACACACACACACACACACACACACACACACACACAAACACACACACACACACAACAATAGAATTCTAACAATACTACATATTGAGAAAAGCTTCCCTTTTATTCCCAATTCTGATTCTAATCACTTGAAGTAGTCGTTAGCCAAGTCCAAAGCTTAATTTATATAATCTAAAGTATATCATGATCAAGTATTCAAGACATATATATATATATATATATATATATATATATAAGTCAAAGGAGTTCAATTACACAAATCACTATAAGTGGGAGAATTGTGAGATTGAATTTGTTCTTCAAAATATTGGATATGTAGGAAGTGTTTAACTATCATAGGGGTGACTAGAGTTATCTCATCTTCTTAAATTCACCCTTTTTAATTTGTATTTTTTGTCATATCAAAACCGTATAAGGGTTATAACCTTGAGGAAGCTATTTTCAAGTCTTTTCTACACATTTGAAGGTCAAATCTCTTCATATAAACCTATTTTAAATTTTTTCAAATGATTTTAACACAAGTTATTTAATTTATACAAAATAAATGATAAAAAATAATAATAATCATAATGAAATTTGATCATTTCCATGTTGTAAAATTATGTCTTGCACATGTTCTAGTCCCAGTTTCTATGTACTTGGAAGTTGGTTTATACTTGTCAGTGTTAGGTGTTTGTTAGGTTTACATAGTCATATATAAGACAAAAAAAAAATTGTCATTTAATTTGTATTTATTATTTTAAATTTAAATTTCAAATTTTTTAATTAATTATTTTGATTCTATTGTGGTTGTTGCAAATTGATTTTAAAAATTCTATTATATTATATTATATTTATCTGAATTAGTGTTAATTCATCTAATAATCATATTTTGATAAAATAGAGAGATAAATAATATTATGGATTGAATTTTGTCATTGGTCCCCCGTGTTGGTTTTGGTAAATCAATTATTCCCCTCAATTTCCTTTACATGAATCCATTATATGAAGAAAGTAGTATCTCTAGATTGAGGGATAAAAAAATTGGTGGTATTGCAAGAATATTTTATTTCCTTTTGATTTCTCTATATCACTTTTCATTCATCTAGTCAACTCTAGGTGTAATGGGATATATTTTATTTGTGTATGTAAAAGGTTATTTAAACAAAAAATAAAAGTAGATTGGGTAAAGTGAACTATTTGTACGTTTCCTATAGAACTAACTTTATTTAGGTTCACTATAGGTTTATAAGTTTATCATAAGTCTTGTTTATATGTGCATGTATTCTATTTATAAATATATTTTATCCTTTCCATTTTGATATGTCACTCACATCTCTATTCCACTTAATATATTTGGGAGTTACTCTCTCAAGTAACTCCTCCACCCACATGGCATACACATCCTCCTTGCATATAAGAGGATTAGAACACTTAGCACACACATGAAGATTACTCATGTAGCTCATTTCCTCTCTTTTTTTATATAAAGAGCTCTAATCTAAGATTCTTCTAAACACACAACACAATGTTGTTGATCTAGTCTTACTCTTGTATTCTTGATGCTATCTTAGCTTAAGGCCTTTCTTCTCCTTTACTCCTTGGCCCTTCTTATTATGCACTTACAGATTCATTGTTCCAAAACTTTGAATACTAGTGTGGAGTTTTTCTCTATTTGATAGTTTTTCCACTTGTCACCTTCATCTCAACATTGTGGATTGTTTATTTTTGCATGATGTTTCTATTTTACATTTATTCTCTCATTTATCTTAGTGTTAGCTCATGACCTAGACAATAAATCTAATAAGGTATCAAATCCAAGGACTTATAACATTGATTATGACTATTGTACAAGTCTTTCATGGAAGAATCTCTACTTTTTTTCAAAATTATCTCCATTTTTCCACCTAACCTCTTTTTTATAGGATTCTACAAAATATTTTTGAAGCTACTAACAATTTATTATATTTCATACTACCTTTTTGGTACTAGTTGTGTGTGTCTTTTTTATATTGGTGATTATCAATACTAAAAAATAATAACAATAGAAATCTAAAATTTCTGAGTTCCCATATTATGTTTTTTTTGTCTCTAGTTTTTTTCCCAGGATCTGCACTTTTCTACCCTCTTGGTTAGCATTGGTCTTCATTGAACCTTATTTTGTTTTTACCATAGTTGTACATTTTAGATTCACATTTTTTCCTAGTGCTGGTCTTTTGTGAGCCTCATTTTATTTTTTTCTTATTTATACATTTTAGATTAACTTTTTCTCTCAATGCTTGGCTATTTTATGCTTTTACAACACATTTAATCTTTTATTTTGGTGTTAGCTCCTATATGGTATTCATTTTTCTGGTTCACCTTTATAAATATCATTTTGGTTCTCCTTTACAGCTATTCTAGCTCAGTATTTCATATCTTTATTGTACTATTATATGTGATGCACTACTGGAAGTTCATTTTCTAGTTATTCCATTGAATAAAACTTCTATTCTATAATTTTTAGTGTTAATTTTTCTTACCTTTTAGCTAATTAGTTTGTCACATATTTTTTCAAACCCGAGCATTGGTGTTTCATATTCCTATGTTTTTCTCATGATACATAGTGATAAGGACAAAAATACTGCAAGAGAATGATGGTAATAAAAATATTCCCTCTCACCTTTCTATTCACCTAGTCTACAATTATTAGTGTGTTTTATGTTTCCTTCATGCCCAACAACAAGCTTTGAGGTGTAATGCCTTTAATTTAAGTTTTTTTGTGTTTCTTTATGGTAAGTTATTTACAAATTTCCTTACTTATATAAATGTTATTTCAAATGTCTTTCTAAACTCTTTTTAAAGCTTTTATATCTTTAAGTTTATTTAAGACATTTTCATGGATAACATTTTTTTGTAGCGCTTTATGAATTTTTGCATCTAAGTTTCACTACATTGACTGTTACATTTGCATGTTATATTGCAATCTTTTCTCTGAGTTTTCTTTTCATGGGTTGTAACATGTTCTTTTTGTCGTATCTAGTTTTGGTTTTTTTATTGATTTTCCTCCTTTGTTAGTACCTATTGGTACTATTTCAAAGGCCTTCATTAATTAATTCAACTTTTTTCTTATCCTTAGTCAATAACATAACATTATGTATTAAATTTTGAAACTATGTTTGAAATTCCATCAAAAAATACTACTATTTTATTATCCTTATAGTTTTTACTAAATATAAAATAGTTATTATGACATGTGGCCAATAGAAGGGCACTATCTTATTTATTTTCCTTACAACATCTTGGGAAATAGAATAAAGATGCTTATTAATTATTACAGGCATGGTTTTCATAAAATCTAAGCTTTTTTTATTTTTTTTCCCATTATTGTTAACTATTGATCATATCTCTTACCCTGACTCTAGCAAAAGCATCTACAAAGAAAAATATTAAACTGAACTACTTCATTACACCATAAATAACACACTTTTTATACGTTTTGGATGCATATTGCATGTTTGTGATTTATGGTTACATATCCCTATCATGGCCAATGGAAGGCAACTAGGCTTGTATGCATTGTTAAATCTTTCTTGTGAAGGGGGTATTAATTTATTAGCATGAAGATGTGTATACATAGAATATTTTCAAAATTTATCAATTACTAATGATTTTTATCTTTCAAGAACCCATCAATTCTTAATCTCTTTGAGTGTACACTCTAAGGGGTACATGAGGAAAGGGGTGGGTAGACCATTGGTGCTTCAATAGATTGTTATCCTTTTTTTCAACTTGCTATCTACACAATTATCTCTCAAAAACCATTCCCATAAGCTTTACTTCCTATTTTCACCCTCCTCTAGTCATTTACCACCTTCCTTAGCCCTTTCCCTAACCTAAATCCCTTTTTGGTAGTTTACATGACTATGTTAGCCATATAGACCCTATATTGTTATTTACGAAAGCTTACTATGAACTAAGTCAGCCATGGCCGACATAGTTTATTATCTAGTATGTGTTTTGTCAATTTCAATACTAGGTCAACCAGGTTGACCTTCTCAGATGAAAATTTTGAGAGGATTTAGGGTTAGATCCACCTATATAAATACATTCATTTCACAATTTCTAAGATAAGAGAAGAAGTAAGATATATTGCACATCTACTTATCCACCATTCTAATTGAGAAGTAAATTTAGGGTTTCATTTTTCTTTGGAGATATGAATCTTGTCTTATAGAGAAGTATTTCAGATGCATTGATAGGTTGTGTAGCCTAGAGTTGATTTATCCTTGTAATCCATACATACCATAACAACCTATTATGAAGCACCTTGGCCAAGGGGGAGATTGAAGCTTGACAAGTTTTTATCCAAAGGTAAGTATTCCTAACTTTATTCCCCCTTTGTAAGAGTAGATAAATATGCATTTGAACTTCTATTCCATGTAATAGGATTTCATATACATTAATGTGAGTATATGTCTTCTATGCATGTTTAATTTTAGTGTTTATTACCCCCACTTTGTGCCACAATCTTTGGTGAGCACTAGATTAGATTTTGATTTACTTTTTATTAGTTTAGTGAATATGAAAACATAAGACCTATTTAGGATTATTGTATAGTTTGTATTGACTGGAGGCTTTGGAACCTTCTCTATTGATACTATTGTGGTAAGAGATCCTTTATCTAGGTCTAGTGGATCTATATTGGTCATGAGCCTAATTATATAATGTATCCCCAATTGAAAGTGTAAGTATGATCTATCTTTTTTAAGATAGGATTAATTTATAAATCTACTACATTTCCTATTATATACATTTTGGTGAACCTAACATGAATATAACCTTGGCAAATTTTCTTTCACACTTTTCATTTCTATCATTTTATTATTTTTATATATTTGTGATATTATGTCAACCAAGTTGGTATAGTTATAACTTATGTGTGTAGGTTTAACATAAATTCATATCAAATGACTCTATTCTTTTTGTATAAGTCTTCATCAGATACAAGTTACTGGATCGGATGGATCGACACAGTATTTTTATTTACTTATAGATAATAAACTAAGTTGACCAAGTTAACATAGTTTTTCAGTCAGCATCCAGATAACAAAATAAGTTGGGTAGGTCAATGTAGTCTTCTAGTCAATATCTAGATAGAAAACTAAGTTGTGAAATTCAACTTAGTCATCTTATCAGGCTTCAACAAATAGGGTTTCATATAACTAGGTTGATCTAGTTAACTTAGTTTGTATAATTTTCAAGCATCATTCAAGGCACTAAAACATAAAAATTGCAATCCTAATCATCTTCCAACCCACTAAGGTTCATCTCTTTCTCTCTGTCAATTTAGTACTTCATTACAATTCTATTTGTTGCAAGTTTGTAGTCTTCAAAACTATAATCATAAATCAAACTAATTTAACCTAGTTGACTTGATTTTATAGCCTATCTTCTATCTAAAAGACTAAGTTGACCTTGTTTACTTAGTTCTTAAAGACTCTTATTTCTATAGAATAATAGTAACTCGGTCAACTCTATTTTGTACTATTTGTATGTAGTATTGTCTGAACTGACTCTAGACCTTTCTTAATTTGGGAATTTACAACTATATGGTAGTAATTAATTCACACTTTCATTTTTAGTTGTTTGCATCTTAGAGTAGCTCATATAGTCTAATTAGGTGATTTTTCAAATTGCCATTTAGTTTCACTATTTTTCTCTTTCTACACAAACTACCAAATCACACAATATTCAAAATGAATTTAAAATTTATCTTTCAAAGGCTTATCTACTTAGATTTCATCACCAAGGGGGAAGCTAACTTGGTTTTATATCCAAGTACAAACACATGGTTAATGGTATATGTTGGCAAAGCACTTGGCACCCTTATCACTATGATATTGTGAAGTGAGGGGGTAGGCCCCAATTTGAATTCAATACCATTTCCAATATAGATCCTTTTAAGCCTAAAAGTCCTAAAACCATCTTTAGATTGTTTTTCAGTTCCCTATTTTCAGCCAACTTCCCTAACACACTTAAAATAACACTTTACAATAATCTAACAACAATCAAGATTTTCACTTAGTTAGCATTTACTTGTTAGTTGCTTGCTTACTCTCTGATCATTATATGTTATATTGTGAAAGCTTGCATTGACCAACATTGGTGCAAGTTTTTGTGTTGTGTGCCCCAATTGGATCATTCTCACTAATCCAATTGTTTGTATGTTTGCTTCCATTTCATTCTTCAATTACATTTCAAAAAAATTACCTATTTTTATCACACTATCATTATATTTGACAGAGTCTCTTATAGACTATCTTTTTCCCTAACTGTAGTACTAAGTCAACCTAGTTAAACCTATACTCATTTCTATCAGTCAAGTTAGAGTACTAAGTTAACTTGATAAACTTTGTATCCTTATCACACTATGTTTCTCCCTAATTGTATTACTAACTTGACTTGGTTGACCTTATACTCTTTTATATTAGTTAGGTTATAGTACTAAGTCAACTTAGTCAACTATGTATCCTTATCAGACTATGTTTCTCCATGTACTCTTCTCTCCCAGTTAGGTTACATTATGAATTCAACTTGCTTGACTCTATATCCTTATCAAGCCCAGTTTCATACCCTATTTTAAGTACTCAATCAACCTAGTCAACCTTGTATTCTTATTTATCTCTTTGATTTTAGAACATATTTGACTTAGTCAAATCTGTATCATTCCTATCTCTTGATTTTTCATCAGCTTTGTCTTCTTTAATATTTTTCCTTCATCATGAACTTCCTATTTGAAGACAACATTGAGTTGAATTTAATAGATATGATGATTTTTACCAACTCCAATTAGTTATCCCATAAGCATCTTGTGGAATTTACCATAGATGAAATTAATGTTCATTTATCCACTCACACTACAAACTATGAGACCCCTCCTCATTCTTCTTCACTTCATAATCCTCTCTTCTCATTTAATTATCAACCTAAATTAGAGTATACCCTAAAAATTCTCTTCTTCATAAATGAGTTTCCTCAATATCAAGGGAAATATCCTTCTACTATTTACCATCTCATGATAAGTGGTCAAGTTGAGGATCCCTATTAACCTTCTCCCACATTCTCACGTGGATTTGGGGACACTAGCTTCTTTTCTTCTCAACCTCTTCCCTATATTTTGACCCTTCTCATACCATAACATCTTCCTCTTTGACTTCCTTCACCTTCATGCCTAGTATCTGTACTAACATGGTAGGTTCTATATCTAGTGGGACTCTTTTAAGATCATCTCTTCTCAATTATTCCACTCATGCATCATTTTCTACCCATGGTAATCATGCCTTTAGTTTCACTTCTTCTCATCCCTCTACTAGTACATATTTTTCCACATAAGAAAATAATGATACTAGTACCTTACCAATAATTCTTCTCAAGCTACTACTAACACCCATAGAGTAATCAGGAGAGGCAAATTCAAGTCCCCCAGTCCTAAACAACAGAATGTAGAAGAAGAAAGGGGACGGGAGAAAATTGAAGAAATCGAGAAGGAAAAATGGGAGGAAGAAGAAGGAACCGAAAGCTGGGATACTAACTCAAGTGATGATGAAGAATGTTCTGAGGAAATTGAAAAAGATAAAGTGAATACTGAGGAGGATTCTACTAATAGAACTGTAGATACGGAGGAAAACCAAAATGTGTCAGAGGAAGAATTTGACCAGGAAGATCCTGTTGAGGACCCAACTTCTAAGAACGAAAAGGAAAAATCTGATCATGAGGATATTCAAAATAAGAATATGGAAATACAATTTGGAATCAAGGAGCGGGAACAAAAGAGTCAAGAAGATATCTTTGATGAAGCCAGGAATAGTCCTAATAAAAATCCTGAGGACTGGAGAGGGAAGAATCAGAATGATGAACATATACTCCTATGACATGGGTTAACTATAAGGCAGAGGCATCTTCCCAAATTGACTCCTGGATGTGCAGGGAGATCACGGATCTCAAGAGAAAAGCAAAAAATTTGGAAGACTCCCTGAAAATTGCTTGGAACAAATAAACAACATGGAAAATCAGTTAAGCGAGATCCCAGTCAAGCTCAAAGCTTATGAAAACAACCTCCGAGAACTTATAAAGGACAATAGAAAGAAAATGGAGGAAGTAACACCCAACATTTGTGCTGCTGCTATCAATATAGGTAAACGAGCCAATGAGGAGACCAAAGCACTAGAGGGTCCCAGCAAAAGGATGAGGCAAAGCTCTAGAAAGAAAGATACACAAAAAGGAGCTCTATCGGAGGCTACCACCGAGGAAACTATTTTGAAAGGAAAAGAAGCCGTGAACTTGATACTGGAACTGGATGAATAATCTGGTCCTTCTTGTTGGTTTTGAAACTGGTACTGTTCCTTGTTTTCTTTTAGTTATCTTTTGTTTGTTGTGTAACTAGATCTATGTTTTCTGGGTTTTGACCGGATGTTTATCTGGTGGTTCCAGGTCCATTTAAAACCTATTTTTACTACTTACTTGTAGTGTTTTTTAGGCTTTGCCTGTGGTCTTAGACGTTCTCTTTTTTGCTCTTTATAACAGGGTTTCAGGGCCCCTTCAAAACCTGCTTTTACCCTCAATCTAAAACACCCATAGTTTTACCTAAACCACTACTACAAATTCCATGGCTTCACATAATGCCAATAATATCACTCAAACCCATCAAATTCTACTATAAACTCTTTATCAAATGAATGATTTCCAAGATAAAAATGAAAACCAAATGATGGAAATGCAAAATCATCTTATCCATCTTTAAACCCACCCTAAACAGGTTCCATGAGGAATGCATAACTAAAATTCTCAGCCACCTCCTCTTCAGGATTCCCATGGTAATTTTATCCCTCAACCTCCCTTTGTTAATAAAACAATCAAGCACCTTCAAAATGAGCCTCTTACACCTAAAATTTCTAACATTGATTTAGTATCACCCCTACTATTACCTACAATGGGCCAACCAATCCTATTCTCCACTTAAAAACACTTAGAAATCTATATAAAGACTGGGTCAAGTTAAATACTTTTACCACTACCAAGACATTAGCAAGCACTCTCATGGGTGATACCTTATATTGGTAAAACTAAATCAAATATCATTTTATCACTAGTTTGGAAGATTTAGTCAATGCTCTTATCCAAGATTTCCAAACTAATGATCTCCCTAAAATTACCTTGGCCCATTTTATCAATTATAAGCAACTTAAGACTAAAACTATGCAAGCCTTCATCAAATGATGGAAGAACTTGTCTAAAAAATGTGAACATAATATGGAAGATGAAAATATATTTCATCTATTTACCAATGTTATTTTCCCAAGTTGCAATATTAGGTCCAAACTTTCTCTCCACACATTTTGAAAGAGGTCATTGACCAAGCCAAGCATTAAGATTTCCTCATGCATCAATTTGATCCAACCCAACCTTCAATGGGTACTCTCATGTTAATAAATAATAATAATCATCATGATATAAATGATGGTATCACCTAATCTTATGATACCATTCATACTATTAATTTTTTTTTAATTCCTAATCAGACTTTAGAACAAGCTTCCCCTCCCAACCACATCACTAATTCCATTCATCTTCAATCAATAACATCAATGTTCATAAATCTTTATCCTTAGCATAATTACAAAAATGACCACCAAGGCCTCTTCTATGAGAACTTGACCCCACTCCTCCCATGAAATCTTGGTACGATCCCAATAAATTTTATTAGTTTCATGCTAGTTGGGGTCATTCTCATGAGACCTATAGGAAACTTCATAATTTGGCTATGCATTTCCTTCTTGGTCCCAATTTTGACCATGATTCTTTTGTTCATAAATGTCAAAAATCCTATGACATTGCCTTCAAATCTCATGAAACATACATTAAATATAAAACTTTGAATCAATCTAATGCTCATTTGGCCTTCTATAAAGATCCTCTTCTAAATCACCAAGATAACCAAGACAAACCTACCCCTTCCACCAATAATGTTGACAATCTTCTTGACCCAACTCTTGAAGAGAGTGTGGTCAATATGACTTATATGTGAAGGGTAGTTTCTTTCATTGATCCTCATCCCATCCACACTCCTCAATTGTCTCTCACATTTTATGTTATCCAAGACTCTTCTCCAACTTACTTAACAAAGTTAGTTCAAGAAGACTATGTATCTTTTGATGAACCAATTCTAGCACCTCCTTTAGATAAAAATTTTCATATCATTCTTACCATTCCTTCAACCCATATACCCATAACCAATGATTCTCAAACTTATATCAAAACTTCTTCTCAAATCACACCTGCGTCAACTTCCCCATATTCTCAAGACAATCAACAATATAATCCTCCAATTAAACCTTTTACATCTTATCAACATAAATTCACATGAACTTTGGTTCTCCTTTTGAGGACCTCCCTCAACACTATGCACCTCTTTATAAAAGTCCTCTTATGGGTTATGATGAGTGGGATCTTATTATGTAGCAAACTAATATCCCATCTCAAATCCCATTTCTTGAACTTATGCAAACCTCTCCATGTCATCATAATCATCTTATGTAGCTTTTGTTTGAAATAAGCATCCCTTGTCCTCCCCTAGTAATATGCAAAGCCACCTTATGTGGATCAAAATATAGCATTTTATAATAATGTGAAGAGATGTCCATACATGTTGATGAAATAATGGACACTTCTCTTTCCCTCAAATTTTCCATTGCTTTTATGATCCTCGATGAGATTCTTCCTCATGTAGATGATCCTCCTCTTTTTATCAGTGTTAAAATTGGTGATATCTAAGTAAAGTGTGCTTTAATTGATAAGGGTTCATGCAATTGTGTTGCCTCTCTAAATTTTATCAGAACCGTTGGATATTTTGAATGTAATCTTAAGTCCACATGCAACATGTGTCAAAACTATGAGCGAAGGTGAATTCCTCCCTTAGGATATATATGACTCCCTATCACTGATCTATATATCACCATTCATGTAAAGGTGAATATCTTTAACTTTCATCTATCTTATAAAATTTTACTTGGTAGGCCATAAAATCACCCATGAGATTAGTTGCCTATTTTACATAACAATGTGTCAAATTTCCTCATTAATGGAGCCATCTATAAGATTCAAGGTGACAATAACCATTAGAATTTTGAAAAATTCCAAGGCCATGGTGTATATAATATTCCCACCCTTGAACCCCTACCAATTATCTCATTTCATGAATCTCAAAGGTTTAACTTTCTTGTCAATTCCACCTGAGGTTATAATGGTCACACTAAATTCATCAAGAATATACCCCCTAACCTCCTAAATTTTAATGATGATGAGCCTAAAAATATCAATATAAATATTAAAACCTCAGATCTCTCATCTCATCTCATTTCTTAGCTTCCCTCTTCCTTTCAACCTCATCTTTGTCAACCACCTAGTTATGATATACTTATTGTCTTAACTAAGACTCAGCATTCCATTTATCACACCATATCAAATGGCAAGGCCATCCCTACCTATGTCATTGATATTCATACACTTAATTATAATTATGGATATACCTTAGATTATCCATTCTTAAGGGTTCTTGTTCAACCCTGAGATGCTAAAATTATCAACTATCATTCCTCTTTGCTTCAATCTTTTAGTATTTCTCCTAGCATTCCATTCTATATCAATCCTAATTTTAAAAAATTTCCTCTTGATCATAGGGTAGAGATGGTGTGAACACTTCTATTTTTTGAATATCTTCATAGGAGTATGTTTATAGATCATGTTATGACTGGTCCCTATCACTTTGCTAGATACCAAGACCCCTCCTTTATCACTGATATGCTTGCAATTATCCTTTAGACTTCTATGGATACCGTCCCTCCTTTGATAGATCCTAGTTTGGATCCTATTCACACTCCCTATTTAGATGAGTCTCTTCCTATTTTATATCTTATGGCTCCTTTAGTCGAGCCTTGCCTAATCTCTCCACCAGCCCCACCTTCCCTTGGTGACGATTTTTTCCCTTTACTGTAACTTGCAACTTTGCCTACCAAATGGGATGATAAACCATATTGTGATATTCATAAAGTTACCAGCCATTAGACTAGAGACTATTAATTATACCAATATTCCTCAACTTCTATTTTCACTCCTCTTATTATTACACCTACAAAGTCTACTAAAAAGCATATTTATTCCTTCCACTACACAGACAATCATTCATCCACACATTGTCATAAGGTATGGTAATATATAAACACATTGAATCCCACCATTCCTCAACACATAGACAAAGTTATGACTCCCCCAAAATTATTAACTAAATATCTTTCCAAATATGGAAATGTATATTATCTCTAGTACCAATGTGGTACACATTACACTGATCATTGCCATATCTTTTAACATCTCAAGGATCATCTCCTAACCATTCTTATACCTACTACCCTTCCACCCATAGGTTTTACTCATAAGAAGGCTCCCCCTTCTTCCCCTAAGGCTTCACTACCTATGGTCCCTTCTCCACCTACCATTTCTCTACCCATGATTACCTCACTAGTGGATCCTCATTCCCTAATGGCCCCTTCTCCACTAGTGACTCCTTCAGTTTTGGCCCATTCTCCATCAATGACACCTTCCTCTCCTATATAGTCCACTCCAATTCCTTCTCTGGAGCATCCCCTGAATGATATCCCTCATCAACATGATCATTTAGGCATTCATATTTTTTTGTCAAGGATATTCTATGCGAAGTCTTTTCTCAAATTTTCCTAAAGATCAATGAGACTCTAGCTGCAGTTTGATTTGAACTTCATGGAGACTTATTAGCTGCTATGGATAATATGTGTGGACAAATATATCATTACTTATGAACACAGGAATGGCATTCTTTCATTTCTTTGTTCATTTGGATTGGGCATGTCTTCCAACTTTATATTTATCTATTTTATATCATTTTACATTGTGTCAAATTATTATCTATCTTACATGGTTAATTTTGTTTCACATTACATGTTACCTTATGATGTCATTATTTTCTTTATGTTCTCCCATGGATACTTTCTCATGATTAGATACTTGTTCTTCTTAAGTTCCTTCTCCATGGTTATCTTGTTCTTTTTCATGATTATTTTTTATCTTATCTCTATAAACATGGATAATTTTTATTGTGACTTGGTTATACACACCTCACTCCCTTTAGTCATTCCTCATTTACCATGTGATAAAGTAGCAAACAATTCATGTCATTATAATCTTCTTTTACTAGTCTATGTTGGATCTCCCTATATTCCCCTTTATTACCTTTTATAAACTAATCATACACATGGTTGAGACTTGAGATAACATGATGGTTCATAGTTAAGCCTAAGTGTTCTAGTCAGTCATATCTTTGGATAATTAGCTTCTTTTGGCCAAAGCCTAAAGTTCATTCATGTGTATCACTTTATCTCTCATTATTAGTCATTATAAGTCCATATGGAGGATGAATCTTAAAAGCCATAAACATTTAAAATCCAAATCATTTAACAAAGGTAATGATCTAAAAGGAAATATTCAAAATATTTAAAATTCAAATCACACTAAAAGACATGATTCTAAGAACTTTTTTTTTTAATTGAAGCTCATATCCACAGTTGGCCTCATGATAGAGCCTAGGTCCATTGAGGTATGATAGGTTAGGAGATTAGAAAAGGAAAATAAAAAAATGTTTTTAGTGCTACCTACTTTCTCATGCAAGTAACCAAACTTAATAGTATACCGATGGATTTTTAATGGGTCTTGAGGAATGTGGAACACATCATAGGAAGATAGGTCCATTTTACATTTCTTGTTCAAAACAACCAACATGAGTTGATCTTAGTACCACACTTGTTTTCCTACACAACTTTGTGCCTATAGTGAACATATATCCTTTGTATATTGATGGTCACTAGTCACTTAGTGTCTTTTTATGTCCTTAGTATACCTCATGTTTCCTAAGGTATTCTAATTAGCATGCCTACATTATGCTTCTTAAATTCCCTTTTTCACTCCCTACCTCATATTTCCTCTTGAGAAATATTATTTTGTTCATTGATCACTCCCCTTAGGCACTTCATTTATGATTTGCAATGTAAGACCCTGGAAAGGACCAAGACTTCCTTAAAAATTACCAAATTTTCATATTACCATTCTAAACATCCCCTTTTACCGTATTTTGTCATTTTTTCCACCTCATTGGTGTTGCCTTTGTGAGTTGTAGTGTAAGACCATTGATGCAGGAACATCACTATCCATTGTAAATATTGATCTATTTTACATGTTTGAGTATTTTTTAAGTCATGTTGGTCACATGAGGTCTGTAGGAGTCCATACTAGCTGCTAGAACTTGATCAAATTTGAATTTAAGTTATTTTGGCATTTTTTTGCTAATTCTTCAATTTTAAAATCTAAATCTTTTGAAAAGGTTTTGGGATATAGGCATGTTTGTAGAAGTTTTATAATGTTTTAAATAGGTTAGTTAAGACATATAAAGTGGTAAAAGGTGTTACAATACATATTTGACTCACATAGTTAGTCATCTTAGTGGTTATGTTAGAAGTTAGACATTTTTCATTTCCTAACGTACAAAAAGGGAGTTAGACGTTATGAGATTTAAAAGAGTTTGTAAATGAAAGTTTTAAAGTGTGTTGTGGGGTTTTATTTAGAATATTAATGTATAAAAACCCAAATAATTTAATAAATATGAATTTTCTCTCATTTGAAGATAAGAAATGATGGCAAACTTTGTATTTCCTATGTATGTATGGAAGTTGATTATACAAGACAAGGTATAAAGAAAAGAATCATTTCAAAACATGTTTATAAAGTTATTGATGAATTTGATGTGTTTTTTATAATATTATATAAAAAAAATTTAATATTTTATTTTTATTTTTCTTATGATTCCTTGTGATAATTTTGATCAAACTCTGTAAGTGGTAATGAGAACACAAACACAATCAAATTCAATATTTAGTAAGAGGTAAGTGGCATAAGTGTCTATGAGGAAATTAAAAGGTGTTTAATGAGTATAATTATATAATATATATTATTCCATATATACACAATTTAAAACCCTTGTGAAATGATTGAAACTACTAGATATTAGACTCTGTATAGACATGTGATCACAGACAGTTGTGTCTAAATTTGTGACTAATGGTGAATAGAGGCTTATAAGAGAGGTTGTATGACTTAATAAGGGATTAATAGGACTATATAAACATGTTTCAATCAAAAATAATTTATTAAAACCTAAAATACGTTTGATATTAAATAAAGAGTGGTACACAGATTACACAAACTTGCATTTGTGTACATAGTCAACATAGAATAATGAGAAAAATGTGGGAAAACGTGTTACAGGTGGTAAGTGATGATTTATTAATGTGTGTTTATAATTTTTAGAGGTTATTAAACATTTAGGAATATTTTTAACCCATTTTTAAACCTAAGAGATCAAGAAACTTCCTCTCAGACCTGCACAATTAGGCATGAACCCTGATCTAGGGTTTCATGACAAGAAATGAGTTTGTGGAAGATTCCACCATGGAAAAATCATGAAAATTTGTGAGAAGCCTGGAAATAATGTTTTTTAATATATTATTTATTTTTAAATTTTATATAATACATAAATTATGGAATAATGAGGATTGAGTGGAAACAAAGGCAAAATAGGCCTAATTAGGCCTAATAGTGACATAGAAGTGGCTTGTAAAGGGTCTTCCCATTAGAGTTAGAGTATGAAAATTAATAAAGAGTTGTGTAAGGATATATGGTATTAGCATCAGGTTATATTTTATCCATATGTAATTTTATGGGAGCATACCAAGTGAAAAGAACAAAAAAATGACTACAAAGTTATCAAGGTTAAGACAATAATTATTGAAAGGTTGGTAAATGAATTGAGGAGTATAATGAGACTATATAGATCATGTATAATTTACTAAGAACCATCAAATATGACAAATAAATCTTGAACCCTTGAATAAGTCTTAGACATTTGAACCAAGTGTGATTAACAAGGACCAAGAAGGGGCTGCTAGAATATTTGTTTTGAGGTGGTGATGGAGAGTACAAGTGGGGTTCAAGGAATTTTAAGAATAGAAAGGATAAATTATAAATAATATTGAAGATTATTGTAAAGAACAAAAAGAGTGAATTTATTATCATGAACTATTAAACCTTTATAGAGGAAATAAACACAATAGAGACAGATACAGAGTATTAAGGTGAGAACCAGGTGATCAAAGGTAGAGGTAAGAAGATGTGGTTTGTATTTCTATAACCAAGTATGTTTATTAGGGAAAACTCTTCATAATTTGGTATCATAGAGATAAATTTATGTAGAGAAGGTATGTAATATGTTTTGAACATTACTATGTTAGTTTTCATGAAGATAATGTTGAAAAAGTGTTGAAATGTTGCATAAAGATTAATATGAGTTGTTAATTAGATTGTAGAAAAGAGTGAAAAGGATAAAGGTTTATGAAATAGAGGAAATAATAGTTTAAAGAAATAGAATAGAGGTGTGGCAAAGCCCTTAAGCCAAGAAGGATTAGAGAGAGGAGAGCTAATGAGAGCTCTAAGGAAAGAAGCTCAAGAGTGATCTTAAAGAGAGAGAAGAGACTCATAGGAAAAGGACAAGAGAAAGAGGTAAGAGTCCCAAATGAGGAAAATAAAGAGATAGGATCTAGAGATAGATTCCAGAGAGGGATATCATGTGAACATCAAATAAAGGCAAGTGGGAAGGCTTGTCAAGAAGAGATATAGGTCAAGAGAGAGACCTAGTGAGAGAGTAAATAGTGAGAGAGAATGATGAAGGGCTTGAAGAGTAACTACCACAAGAGTATGGAAGTAAATAAAAGAGGATTGGAAAGAGAGAAGGAATACCTGCTCAAAAAATTCATTTGCAGTAAGGAAGATAAGAACCAAAGTGAAAAGAGTGTAGCACAAGTTTCCAAGACAATGAAATAAGAGAGTATAATAATTGAAGGGCATTATGAAGAGTTAAAAGTAAGCAAGAAGGAGATGTTATAGTTAGAATATTAAGGTGAGTTACTTTGAAATGAACATGTGGAAGATTATTTGTAAGTTTATCTTAATACTTGTCTTTTATACAAAGCAAGGAGAACCTAAAACACTTTGTTGATAAAGTGGGCACATTGAGAGAATTGGTGAAGGAAAGAGATGAAAATGATCAAGTGGAGAGTGAAAAGAAGCAAGAGGTGGATAAAGATGTTGAATAGGTTAAAAGGCATTATAGGAGAGAAGAGGAAACAAACAATAGTAATCCCACAAGTAAAATAACCAAGCATAGAGAGGACAAGAAAGCATGAGCAAGGGTGTGATTTCCAAGAAGATAAGTAGGATGTTATTTTCATTGACTTATGTGTTCCATGTGTAGGCTAGTTTTAAAATAATAACCAGGTGTTGAAGATGATCAAGTGGGACATCAATGTGCAAGAAGATCACCTCAAAGGAGAAAGCAAGAGAGAGATGAATAAAGGAGGATCCGTCATAAAGTTAATCAAGCATAAATAAGGTATATGTGTCTCAAATATACCTTGGGATCCAATATGAGATGAATTTAAAGAAAATGATGTTTTGAATAACATGAATTACATATTCGTTATAACATTCATGGAAAGTTTTCAATTTTCTCCTTAGTAGTATGATGCAGAATCATCATTACCTATTATAAATATTTATCTATTTTACATGTTTAAATATTTTTTAAGTAATATTGGTCATAGGAGGTCTGTAAGAGTCCATACTAGTTGTTAGAACTTGATCAAATTTGAATTTGATTTGTTTTGGCATTTTCCCACCAGTTCTTCAATTTGAAATTTTGAATCTTTTAACAAGGTTTTGGGATATAGTCATGTTTTTATAAGTTTTATAATATTTAATTGGGTTAGTTAAGCTATATAAATTTTTCAAAGGTGTTACAACACATTCTTGACTCACATAGTTAGTCATCTTGGTGGTTATGTTAGTTGTTAGGCAGTTTGCATCCTCCCAATGTACAAAAAGGGAGTTAAACATTAGTTAGGGAATTTATGAGATATAAAAGATTTTTTTAAATGAATGTTTTATGGTTTTTTATTCAAATTAGTAATGTATAAAAACCCAAATAAGTGAATAAATATAAATTTTCTCTCATTTGAAGATAAGAAATGATGGAAAACTCTATATTGTATGTGTATGAATGGAAGTTGATTGCACAAGACATGGTACAAAGAAAAGAATCATTATAAAACATGTTTATAGAGTTATTAATGAATGCTATTTTTTTTTAAACATTATCTTAATTTTTATCTTATATTTTCTTTTGATTATTCCTATAATTCCTTATGATAATTTTGATCAAACCCTTTAAGTGGTAATGAGAACACAAACACAATCAAATTCAATATTTAGTAAGAGGTAAGTGAAAAAAGTGTCCATGAGGAAAATAAAAGGTGTTTAATGAGTATAATTCTATAAAATACCTTATTCCATCTATATATAATTTAAAACCCTTGTGAAATTATTGGAACTACAAGATTTTTAGACTCTGTATAAACTATGTGATCATAGATAATTATGTCTAAATTTATTACCAACAGTGAATAGAGGCTTATAAGATATTTTGTATGAATTAATAATGGATTAAGAGGAATATATGAACATTTTTCAATAAAAAAAATGTTTTAAAACCTAAACTATGTTTGATATTAAATAAAGAGTGATACATAGGTTACATAGACCTACATTTGTGCACACATTCAACACAGAATAATGAGAAAAATGTGGAAAAATGTGTTACAGGTGGTAAGTGATGATTTATTAATGTGTTTTTATCATATTAAAAGTTTATTAAACCTTTAGGTATATTTGGAACCCATTTTTGAACCTAATATATCAAGAAACTTCCTCTCAAACCTACACAGTCAGGCATGAACCCTGATCTAAGGTTTTTTTGACAAGAATTGAGTTTGTAGAAGATTACACCATGGAAAACTCATGAAAATTGGTGAGAAGCCTATAAATAATGTGTTTTAATATATTTTTGATTTTTAAAGTTGATATATTATGGAATATTGAGGATTGAATGGAAATAGGGGTAGAATAGGCCTAACAGTGACCTAGAAGTGGCTTGTAAAGGGTATTACCAATATAGATAGAGGATTAAAATTCATACAGAGGTGTGTGAGGATAGAGGGTATGTTTATTAGGTTCTATTTTATCCATATGAAATTGTACAGGACTGTACCAGGTGAAAAGAATAAAAAAGGCTACAAGGTCTATTTGGTGAGAGGTAAGAAGTTGTAAAGGTTAAGAAAAGAATTATTGAAAGGTTTGTAAATGAATTGAGGAGTATAAGGAGATTATATATAGAATTTTTAAGTTAATAAGAACCATAAAATATGATAGAGAACACTTGAACACTTGAAGGAGTCATGTACCTTTGAACCAAGTGTGATTAACAAAGACCAAAAAGGGGTTACTAGAATATTGAGGCAATGAGAAGTTTTGAGGTGGTGATGGAGAGTAAAAGTGGGGTTCAAGGAATTTTAATAAAAAAGAGTATAAAATATCAATAAAATTGAAGAGTCTTGTAAAGAATAAAAAGAGTGAATGCATTATTAGTAACATGTAAACCTTTATAGAGAAACAAACATAATAGAGATAGATAAAGTATCAAGGTGAGAGACAGGTGATCAAAGGTAGAGGTAAGGAGATGTGGTTCATATTTCCAAATCTAAATATGTTTATTATGGATACCTTTTCATCAACCATAGACAGGACCTAGCCTTCCTCACAAAATTTTCCAATACCCAAGTCACAATGAAATTATATGTGTCAAATATGAGATAATATGTGACTGATTATGAGTTACACATCATTGATATGATTACCATATATATATTTAGTATGTTTTAATATTAATTAATTAATATTTTACTTTTATCTTCTTATTTTTTGATTTCATGTAAGAATTGAACCACTTTTCTTAAGTTTTTCATACTTCCCAACTTGAATTAGTGTGATTAATTTGTGACCATTTTGCCAATTGTGTTTCTCTTTTATACTTCCCAACAGGATTTAGTATGATTGATTAACTTAATTTATTTATTTTTTGTATACCATTATTGTTTCATGTATTTTACATTTTATTACATTATTTTCATACTTCCTAATGTGATTTATTGTGATTTTACTTGTTTTAATTTGGTGCCAATCTTTTTCATGGTTTAAAAACATTTTTTCCACTTGTTTACCACTTTTTGGTTTATTATACTTAGTCATATTTTTTTATTACACATTTCCCAAATGTGAAATAGTGTGTAGTGCATTTGTTTTTGATTAATTATACTTTTTCAAGTCCTTTTCACCTGTTTCTTTTTAACCATGTATGTGTACTAAATAATTATAGAAAAGAAAACACTCCACGTATATTTCCTATAACATATACAAAACAAATTAAAAACCATGTACTAGAAATAAATATATCCATGCATCAACAACCACAACCAAAATATAACTCATAAAATCAACATCCAACTGTCAAAACTAACTATCTCTATATATCATGTGTTTTTATAAAAAATATAAAAACACATCACTCCATCTCGATGACATGGATCTATCATATCTATCTCATGGCCAAGCTATGCTACCCATATATGCCTCAGACCATCCCCTTTGCACGGTGTGTTATAATGAGTCTTTTTGAGATCTCAACCCTAATACCTATCCTTGTAGGTTGACCACTTGGGTCTATACCTATTCCAATTAGATCATGGTAGTCATGTGTGTGGCTCTCTCCTAAGATAGGGACTACCAAGCTTATTCCTCTCCTGATCCCACCCATGTTGGTGGTTGAAATCCATCTTTGTTGTCTATAGTTTCCTTGTAGCCTCCCCCACTAGTCTCAACTAGCTCATCTAAGCTAGGGTAGATGTTACCATAGTATCATCCATCATGGTGAGGTCATATGGTGCCAACACTCTATCTAAAATGCCATGGGCCATTGACATGACTAAGGACCCCCATCCAATCTCCTCTATCACAAGGTCTACAAAAACAAAAACCTAGATAGATATCAAATCACATATATATCTCAAAATATATCCATCTACAATAATATATAACTAGTATTCTATCTTAAAGACTAATAAATCCAACATTTATTACTTATCCTAGTGTCACCAACTAATGTCTCCCTATCTACTCATCCATGGAGCACCATATCTCCATCAGCCCATCCCCTAAGTACCTTATCTATGGGAGGCCTCCTCATCTATGAAAAAGTTGGAGTCATCACCCATGCGCATCTCAAACCTCTCCTCAATGGTGCCTTTATCAACCAACTCTATCTTGGGTTGACTATCAGGTCATCTTATATCACCACCTTCTATGTTTGATCCCACAAATGGCATCTCCATCACTAGTGTGCCTAAGGTGGTCATTTCCCTTCCTATTATAGTGCTTGTTTTGGCACCTACTACACCCCTACATCCACATCCATAACCTCTCCTCTTTTGGTTTCTAGCTATCATGCTCAATTAGTCCATGATATCACACACCATAGTTTAATCTATGGTCCCTCAACTATTGCTCTTTCTCATCCTATCCCCCTTAGCTCTCTCAAAATCTTGTACCCATAATGTAGGAACTATTATAGGAGTCATTTGGTGTGGGAGTCCAAATTATCTTGGAAAGTGTGCCACTGGCTTTAGCTCTACCCAATAGGTATAGTGACTTATGATCCACTCTAGAACCATCCCTGACACCATAATTACCCAAATCAGCCAAATATTAGCAATATGTGCATAAGGATGCCATAAAATCTCTCCTCATGTGATTATCTATAACATAATAATGTAGGGCATGGTTTATGTTACCTAGTCCTATCTCTATCTCATAAATTGAGATAACCTATAATTGATCACATGGGGAAACCTAAATGGACAACACATTAGGAACCTCTCATATATCCATGCACTCAACAACACCAATGGTCCCATCATCTTCTACCCTATAGACAATATACCATACATGATCTAGACCTAGATAGTAGACCCAAAATTATAAATCACTCTCGAATCTAACATGGACTAGCACAAGGTTATCACATATAACGGTACCCTACCATCCAACTTATGACACAACACTCACATTGTCACAAGTCTTATCATAACCTTTCAAATATCCAAAATATATGTAATATAAACATTGAATAATCTTAAACTCAGCCCTATATAGATCTTATCTAAGCTTTTCACCCATTTAGCTAGTGCTCATCTCTCTTTTAGATCATTCATTGACCCTATCATCATCGATGTCCTTCCTATAGGTAATCCAAGTAATGCATGGACATCCTCCAGTATGATACCTACCTCTATGGTATCCCCATCCACCACCCATTAAATATTTTTGGTCAATCATTCCCATGCTCCAAGGAAAATGACAATGAGATCAACACTTAATGGTATGCATCTCATCTCCATGATTCCTCATTATCCCACTATTACCAATCTCACTATATCTTCATATGTTAATCATTCCAAAAAATAATGTAACTATTGTCACCAAATATTACACCCTATAAGATGGTGTTCAATCCTCTTCTATATTTTTCCAACATGGGAATACTTATAGGTATGTGGTTTTACCTATAAGTAGTAGACATCTAGGTTTAAGGATTATCTCCCTCAATATACCTTGAAATGCTTATCACCTAACTAACTAGTTGTTTGTGGGGTTAAGATTTATAAATTTGAATTAAATTAAAATAATATAAGGGGGTGATACACCAATATTATTTCTAAATGACCATCATACCTCTTTCACTAAGAAACAAGGCATACAAACTAGCTTCTACGTCCTAGAAGGTTTTAACATGTTTCAACATAAAGGTGATATGCATGAGGAAACACAAGTTATGTGAACCAAAGGGTAGATTTAAATCTCTAAGTATATTTATACACATTAAAATATGCCTAACACATTAGTTACATTCTATGTGACCTATTATAATAGGAACTCTTATATAAACATTAAAGGATAAGAAAAGAAAGGATATAAGATTAACTAACTTCACAATGCATCACTTTTCACACTTATAAAAATGTTCATGAACTCAAAATGATAATTTTATTAATTTTTCAAAGGTAAAATACAATTTCATTCTAGCATGGATTCACCATACATGGTGTGGTATTATCTTACAAGAGCCAAAATGGCTACTACTTATAAAATTTGAGAGAGAAGTGAGAAGAGAGAAGTAAACGAGTCATAAGAACACTTTTAAAACTAAGAGGAGGAGTTAAAAATTTAGGATAATTAATTAATAAATATACCATACAAGGTCTCATAGTATAAATGTCCCTTAAACTCATGAAACTCCTAAAATATGGCATAGGACTCCTTTCACTTGATAAAAAAACTACCTTCATCATTTGGCATTTTTGGAACATACCAAAACTAACTAGGTATAGATGTGATTATTTAATTAACTTATAATTGCTTTATACATGCTCCACCATTCACCAGTTGCATCCCTAATCATCAAGATTTTTCTGCATATGAGTTATCACTACCTGCAATCCAAAAAACTCCTTTTTCACTCACCCCTCACACATGGTAACAAAATTGTCTTTATTTTTCCAATATGATCCATAAAATGGAGTTTATGACACCTATTAAGACACCTAATGACATTATATTCCTTAGGTAGACCTTAAAAATAATCCCACTTAATTTTTTCACTCTCCCACTAGATTTTTCACTAGGCCATCCTAGACTAGTTGAAGTGAAGGCACTTGAAAAAACACTTGGGAAATATTATTCTACAATAAATTAATATTTTATGATATATTAAGTTCCAATATCTCATCAAAATTTTATTTCACCTCTTAAAACCCTCCTATACCTACATAATACATAAATCTATCAAGAAAATCCTTTTTTTACCTTGTCTGTATAGGTATAGTACAACTTAGTAGAATTAGAGGAATCCATAGAGAGTCCTATAAAACCTAAAATAATTTACCAAGTCATTATATTCCATATTGATTCATCTCCTTCCTCATTTTCCCAATTGGGTCTTTGGCAAGGGTTTGAAAAGGTGCAAATGTTTTTTGACCTTTAGTGATTATTTATATAGTTGTGACATTGAAATCATGAACCAATCCCATAAAATGATTGATCAAGACCATATTCAGCTTATCCTATCCTCTTCATTCTTCATGAAAAGTATCCATGTAGATATGAGCTCTCCAAGTTGCCTACTCAAGCTCTTCTCATGCATTTTATGGACCCTTATTTGGTATTAATCCAAAAGTGGCTTTCCTATGGGTTAGTATACATAATAGAAAATTTAAAACTCATTATAATACCTAATTAACATGTTTCAATTCATTATAATTCTCACCTAAGGCTAAAAGTGGTGGTAGAACCTTTGATGGACAATAGGCTTAGTCTAGACCATATAGGTTTGTCTACATCCTTGTGTGTTTGGATAATTATAATGGGTTTAAAGAATTTTTGGTTGTTTTTCCATGTTGTTATAGGTGTATTCAAACTCTTCACATCCTCTTTTAAGGTGAAATAACTCTTAACACACCTTCTCACCTTTAATCTCCAAAAATACAAGTTTGCATCTTTGGGAAGTGCCCTCTGTCTGAGACAAAATAGAGGGCACTTCCCCTATTTTAAATGGTAAATTAATTATTTTATGATATTACCAAAGTGGTTTATATGATTTATACAAGTTTTTAGAACATGATCACATGGATATCTCTTTCAAACTTCATAAAATCTCCAAGGCAGACTATGAGAAGTTGATTGTTTGTAGGGGCCTGAATATGGACTATGTGTGCATTGTTAGAGCCTTTATATGCATTTTTTATACTATTTGAGGGGATAAAAATTTCATTAAAACCATGATTAATGTGTTTCCATACCTAATTACCATATTAAACTTTCCAAACACTTATCATTGCAATCCTCTCCACTTAGACTGGTTTAGACTACAAACTATGTTTCTTGCTTAAAAGAGGTACTTGTAGGTGTATTTTCATCATTTAGGCCTTTCATCATTGAATTTATATTATCTTTATGTCTATATTGAATTTTTAAAACCATTTGTACTTGTCCAAGCTATATCCATGTTATCCCAACCCTGAGATAGTCATGTTCTTAGATCATTGTATACACAGTCAACTATAGTTGACTATCTTAGAGTAAAATAGGGGTATTATAGGTGAGTATCCACCTTTAAAATTGTGTCACATACCCTTGAGATTAATATAATGTATTTGGAAACATTTTTAATTAGTATGTTTCCTTATTCATTAGGACTTAATTTCTAGTTTTATACCATAAGACTGTAAATACCTACAATCAACTATAGGTGGATTTGTTGACCTATAGTACACATATAGGTGTGTCTATTAGGAAAAAACCTAGTAATATAACATTTATTTATGATATTTAGACCATAAATGTGCTCTTCAACTACTTATAACCATTTTTCATGGTGATATATTCTCACCTTACCATCTTTGGATGTAAAGGTCACTTGAAATTCCAAACTTGTAGACATCACTAAGAAACTATAGTGAATAATTCTCAATGTTGGAGGCCTTAAAACACTACCTTCTTATAGTCACATACCCTCTTATTCTTGAATTTATCTTCTCCTAGGATAGGGATACAAGGAATATGTACCAAAACATGATCAAACTCTATGTAACATTGTTGTTTATCATTAACAAAAGGGCCTAGAGCTATGTTTTGGGACTTTTGGGGATTTTGTCCCTAAATTCAAATCTCTTCTCTTGAAGTGGATTTTAAAGACTACCCACTAGTATATTACTTAAAAAATATATTACATGGTGTTTCCCACTCTGTAGGACCTCAATAAGGTTTCAAAGTATGTCATTATCTCTATATAACATTTTCATATCTCTGTGCAGCCACCTGTAAGTGGACATCTCAGGTTGCAGGGAAGTGAAGGTGAGATGATCAATGTGGTCATGGTATATTAAATTTAAATTAGGTTTATACAATATTAACACCTTTAAATTTATTATTTTTATCATTTATAACCTCATTCAACTCAAATTTTCTCTTTCAATGTTATTGGCATTTGTGAAGCACTTGTAGATGTTCATTCAATGGGATGACTGTGTATGTGTGTTGCATATGACTATCATAGTCTCTTATGTATCATTTGGAGAACTTGAATCATTGTATTATGATTTAATAATTTATTCACCACCCATTTTACAATTCATAACATTTTTATGATCATGATTATAGCTTCACATGCCATGACTATAAGTGAGAGTGGATACAAGATGACTACATCTTACACTTTGGATGTAACTCCATGAATGTTGATATTGAGAGGATAAACATGGAAGGAGGGTAATTTTTATGACATGTAAAACATTAACTACATATGATCTCACTCATATGAATCCATTTTAGAGAAGGAAACATTATGCAAGTATTGAAATATGATTATACCCTCATATGGTGATACCAACCTAGAATTTGAGTATTTGATCCATCAAATCACTTCCAATCATGAAAATATACATGGGAAACATAAGATAATGATTATAATATCATATGGAAATAAACTATTAAGTTTAATTATATGGACTATCTCAAACAAGAGAAAAACCTATAGGGTGTGGGAAATAACAAGCATAAATATACCGTCAACTTAATAAGGATTGTTAATAAATAACAAGTGACCAATCATTAAAATATTGATATTAAAATTAATTTTATTTAGTTTTATATCACCCCAGAAATTCATTTGACCTAAAACTTCTACTATTCATACTATCCAAAAACTTGTTGACTAGTTTCATGTATATAGTGGAATGATGGAAGAGTAGAATGGTTTTAGCCCAATTTTGGCACTTTCAAAGTATTTAAATCATGTAAATTAGCCCAAATAAGTTTAAAATCCATACAAAAACCTCTTCTCACGTGACACTCTCCTCACGGGCTGTAAAACCTTTAAAACTCCTTATTTTCCACTTATTTTCTTGATTTTCAGTTAAGAACCTCCAAGTTTTAGTTAGTCTTGACAAACCTAACAAGGAATCTGACACATTGGATCTTTGAAGGAATTTTAGAACACATGGACACCTTAAAAACTATACCACTTCATTTATGACCCCTAAATGATACAAAATGACATATTGACTTAATTAGACTATAACCAAGGCTAAAATATATATGAAATGACATAAAATAGACTATGAAACACCCTATAAAATATTATTAGACTCTTATATAATTTTTTTGGCTATAGGGGGTTAACCCATTTTGAATTGTTGTCAAAATGGTCAACATTCTTGGTGATTTCCCAAGGGTGGTATACTTACTACTCCATTACTAGTATCCTAATCCTATCCATTGGACCATGAAGTCACCCATACATAGGTTTGACACAAAATTTTCCTTTGACACCACACAAAACACAAGGAAAAAACACATAAAATAAGACACATCAAAAATAAACACACGTGTTCAACTAAAACACTTATGGAACACAACACAACTGAAAGGACACACACACACCTAATCTACTATTTAAAAAGACCTCTCTCTTGAGTTGAAAAATATTATCATACCTTAAATAGGGTAAAAAATAGTCCCCCTTGAATTTTTGTCACTCCATGAAGGTAGCCTAACATGAGAAGCATGCTCATCACCAATCACTTGCATATGTGTATGTTTAAGAAGCTTACCAACTCTATGCATTCTCCTATCTACAAGTGGACTATTTGGATCTTTCATGAATGATTTATCTTAATTTTGAATATAATTGAGTGGAGATTCAATAATTTTTCTCATTGTCACATCTAATTTACATCCCTCAAACTATAGAATGGAATGTATGATAGATGCCTCAGCTTTGTGCTCTTATAGGCCAACATGTACTTGATGTTTGGGAGCATCAATATTCTCTTCACCATTTTCCAACACTTTTTTAGATGATTCTACCTCAGGTGTAGATTTTGACTATCCTTGAAACACAACCAAATATACCTTTATCTCATCTTCCATATTCATAACTTCTTAGGAAATAGATTCATCAAACTCTTTCATGACTATATATTTTTGATTGACATGATGGAATTCATCCTTGTGCTTGATAAATCACTTAGAAACATGATTTTTAGTCTCATTATCAATCTTGACGTTAGATTTTCAATCTCTTAGAGAAAAAGGAGTCTTACCAAGATTGTCAAACTCTTTGCATATGGCATTGAACCTTTGCCATAGTTCCTCTTCATTAACAACATAAAACTCTTCTCAATATTTGGTGAGACACTAAACCTCATGTTTTTTAGGATCATTATCACACACATCAGATATGGACTTCCTAAGATGGGAATTAACATTACCAAGTTGATCAAACTCTTGACATATGGCATCAAACCTTTGTCATAAGTCATTCTACTCTACCTCATGAGTGCCATAATCAAGGGAAGCTTCATCAATATTAGGCACAAAGACAACATTATTCCCACTATGGTGATAAATTAGGTTCCTCAACCTATCATCATCATACTCATGAATCATACAGTTACCTTCAATAGCTTGTGAAGAATACTTTTTTAAAGTTACTTTAGATCCCTCAAATGGATCTTCATGCATGATATAAGTGCCAAGGTCAGTCTACTCAAAGTATGCATAAGGATCATGTTCATAATAATCCACACCATATTCATCAAGGAACAAGTCATAAATTCCCTCAAAGTTTTAAGTACCATCATCCACATTGGACTCCTCTTCATTAATCACATAATTCAAGTTAAAGCTTGTTTTAATGTAGGGTTCAATAAGAAACATTGTAAGAGGATGAGTTATTATGGTCACCTTGGTTCCATACCTTGTCTTAAAGCCCAAGAAGGACCAATAAATTGAGAGGTAGCCACCTATCTTGGTTGTAAAGTCTCTTGAAAGACAATGCAAAATGAGTAGGAAGATCAACCACAATAATGTCTTGGAGGATAGAAAAGCTAGGACAATCATGCAAGAAGATATTCAATTTTTTGATCAACCCTATTGTCTTATAAGGTATAAAATACATTTGAATCACTCATTTTATATAATTTTCATATTTTATTCCAAACTTATTAGCTACAACTTTGGGCATGACTGAAGTAGAGGCTTCACTATCAACTGTGCAATTGTGTACGAATTTGTCACCCACATGAGAGTGAGGTAGAATGGTGAAGGTTTATTAGCTCTATTAGATGGTCAAAAAATGGTATTAGGGGAAATTTTAAGATCAAAATAACCATTTATTTGACTTGAATGTGAAGGACTAGTAGGAATAGTGGACATCTTCTTTTACAAAAGATCTTTTTGGCTTGGCATATGAAGGACATCCCATAAGGAGATAGATGATTTAACACATTTTAATGAATCCAATATGTTTAGGACATAATTAATAACCTTATATTTATTATTTTTAGGCAAATTATTTATTTTAACTTGAGGAATTGAGACACTTTTAGTAGAATTTGTAATGTTTTGATTTGAAGGAAGTGTAGGTGTGTTTGGGATTGCCTTGCTTGCAGCCAT
Organism: Torreya grandis; assembly: GCA_037957365.1. Taxonomy (NCBI): domain Eukaryota; kingdom Viridiplantae; phylum Streptophyta; class Pinopsida; order Cupressales; family Taxaceae; genus Torreya; species Torreya grandis. The sequence continues at coordinate 370,909 of JARHVA010006469.1, read as the reverse complement.
GGTTTGTTACCTTATAATAGTACTATATGAGCTTTTAGGCATGATATTGTCACCTCCTAGATCCTTAATGTTGTCCCTTGTGTTTTATACAACATAATTCCCTTTATTGATCACAAATTTATCTTCCACCAAGAAGTTAGTGAAACTTTCTCCATGAGGCTGCCAATCCTCATTTACTTGCATCATGACTTCATCTTCAGTTAATAGGAGAGAAGTGACTCCTAATTGATCAAATATATATTTATATTAACCTTAATTAGAATCCATAAATTGGCCTTATTTCAAATATTCTCTTTTTACCAAATTGCTATGCACTAGTACCATCTCTCTTGCATTGGTGGTGGAATTGGGATAGTACACATTAGTAGGCATATTAAAGTTGCATTTCCATTGACATCTTCCTCTTCCATATTATTGACCATATTGATGTTGATATGGGTATGTATTTTTATAAGCACCTTACTGCATGTTAGATTGCCTATTTTGAGCTTCTAAGTCTTGGCATCTTGTCTCATAGAACTTAGACCTTAACTGCCAATCAATATCATCTTTTGCCTTCTTAGGAGTAGTATTAGGCTTAGCATTTACATTATGAACTTGAGACACAATTAGATTATTATGTAAAAAGGACATAGACACCTTAAGATCCAACTTTCCTTCTTGAATAAGGCCATTCTTAGCTATAATTTCAAGTTCATATGCTTCAAGAAGAGTGAAACCGCCTATGGATTGAACCATGATAGCAATATCAGTACCAATTACTCTCAAGTAGGTACAAAATGCAAAGATAGAAGGTGGTCTCATGGTAGGAGGCAATATATACCAAGTATTTTGAAACCTTTCATTTAATTCATGCATTATTTCCTTGGGGCCTATTTTGATCACATTGATCTAATGTATAATAGAGGTATGGTCACTTTCATCTTTAAACCTTGAAGTAAAAAACATTCCAAAGTCTTCCCATGATGTGATACATCCACCAGGTAAAGTCCTATCCCAGTCAAGATATTTCCCTCTAAGATACATGTCAAGGAGTCTAATTTCAATATTCTCCTCAATGATGTTATGGAAACTATAAAAAATTGAGATATCCCTATTGTGTTCACTAGATGTAACATGAATCTCACCATTGAATGTAGGCACACTCTTTGTGGCATTAGGAAGAATGTCATCATAGGCTTGAAGGTGGATTGGATTTTCAGTATTAAGGGTAATAAATTCATGTTACCTAGCCATGTTTTATTCTATATATTCAATATCTTAAACCTCTTCACTTCCTTGGCTAGCAAAATCTTGTTGCTCTACAAAGGGCAGATTAAGATGAGGGTATTGGACTTCAAGAGGAAGTTTAGGCTAAATAGGTGGATTGATAGGATTGATAAATATACTAGATGATTACCTAGTAAGAATCATGAAGCATGAGAGCAATTTTATGACAAAAAAATGGCCATGACCTATATTTTACCTTTAATGGATTTTATAAATGTTGAGTATCACACCAATTTGCATTTGATGTTATTAAGACCAATATTCACCTTGACAAGTTATCTTAAAGACAATGGGTCCCATTGGGCATGCCAAAAATGTTGTCACCAAATATTGCACCCTAGAAGAGGGTGTTAAAAAATATTATATATTTGGGAAACATGGTAATAATTATAGGTATGTGGGTTTACCTATAGGTATAAGTAAACCTCTAGGTTTAAGGGTTAGCTCCGAGAATATACCTTGAAATTCTTATCACCTAACTAACTAGTTGTTTACAGGGAAAAGAGTTAGAAATTTTCATGAAATGAAACTAATATAAGGGGGTGATACACCAATATTATTTCCACATGACCATCATACCTCTTTCACTAAGAAATAAGGCATACAAACTAGTTTATAAGTCTTAAATATTTCTACCATAAGTGTTTCAACATAGAGGTGATATGCATGAGGCAACACAAGGTAAGTGAACCAAAGGGAAGATTGAATAGTCTAAGGACAATTATACACTTTAAAATATGAGTAACACACTATATAAAATCTATATGAAATGTTAGAATAGGAACTCTTGTATAAACATGTAAGGGTAAGGAATGAAAGGATAGAGGATTATCACTAACTTCACCCTACATCACTTTCCACACTTAGACAAATGTTCATGAACTCAAAATCATAATTTTATTAATTATTCAAAGTAAAAATACAATTTCATTATATAAATTATTCACCATACATGGTGTGGTATTATCTTACAAGCGCCAAAATGGCTACTACTTATAGAATTTGAGAGAGAAGTCCAAGAGTCATAAGAAAACATGGAAAAATGAGGGGAGGAGTTACACATGTAATATGATGAAGTAGGAAACATACCATGAAAGGAATTATAGGAAAATTTTCCCTCAAAGTTATGAAACTCATGAAATGTGGTGTAGGACTTTTTTTGCTTGCTTAGAAAATTGCTTTAATCATTTGGCTTTTTTAGAACATCCCAAACTGACTAGGGATATATGTGATGATTAAAATAATGGGGAGGGGTTATATACATGATCCAATATGCATTGGTTTCATACCTAATAATCATGATTAATTTGCATATGAGTTATCACTACCTGCAGTTCAAATAACTCCTCTTTCACTCACCCCTCACACTTGGCAACAAACTTGTCTTAATTTTTACAATTTGATCCATAAAAGGGAGTGTATGACACATTTTAAGACACCTCATGGCATTATATTCTTTAGGTATACCTTTAAAATAATCCCAGTTAAAGTTTTCACTCCCTCACTAGCTTGTTCACTACGCCATCCTAGACTGGCTAAAGTGAAAGTACTTATAGACGCACTTATTAAATAATATAATGAATTAAATGGATATGATAGGATATATTAAGTTCCAATATCTCTCCCAAAGTTTATTTCACCTATTGAAACCCTATCAAGAAAATCCCTTTTTTACCCTATTTGTATAGGTAGGGTACAACTTACTATGATGGGGGGAAGCCCTAGAGAATCCTCTAAACCCTCCAACCATTTCCCAAAAAATTATATGACATATGGATGAATTTAATTCCTCATTTGACCAATCATGTATTTGGAAAGGGTTTGAGAGGGTTTAGAATAGTTTTGATTTCTAGTGATTATTTATATAGTTGTGATGTTGAACTCATGAAACAATCCCACAAAATTTTTGATCAGGACCATCTTCAACTTATCCTATCTTATATAGTCTCCATGAAAAGTATCCATGTATATATGAGATCTCCAAGTTGCCTACTCAAGCTCTTCTCATGCATTCTACACACCTTAAGTTGGTATTAAGACAAAAGTGGCTTTCTTGTGAATTTTTATACATACTAGAAGATTTAACACTCCTTAAAATCCCTAACTAACATGTTTAAATTCATTATAATGTTCACCTAAGGATAGAAGTGGTAGCATACCCTTTGATGGACAATAAGCTTAGTTTAGACCATGTAGGTATGTCTACATCCTTATCAGTTTGGACTACTATGTTGTGTTTAAAGAATTTTTGGATGGTTCTCCATGTTGGTATAAGTTTATCAAAACTCTTCACATTTTTATACAAGGTTTAAACAACTCCTAACTCACCCTCTCACCTTCAATCTCCAAAACTATAGGCTTGTACCTTTGGGAAGTGCCCTCTATTTGAGGCAAAATAAAGAGCATTTACCCTATTGTCATAGGCAAATGAATTATTTAGTGAGATTATCCAAGTGATGTGTATTATATATACAATTTTTTAGAACTTATCACATGGATAACTCCTTCAAACTTCATAAAATCTCCAAGGTAGACTATGAGAAGTTGATTGTGTGCAGGGGCCTAAATATGGATTGTATGTGAATTATAAAAGCCTTTCTCTACATTTTTTATGTTATGTTAGGATATCCTAAGTTAATTAAAACCATGATTAATGTGTTTCCATACCTACTTACCATATAAACCTTTCCAAATGCTTCTCATTACATACCTCTCCACCTGATTGGTACGTACTGCAGACTATGTTTCATGCTTGAAAGAGGCACTTATAGGTGTCTTTGCATGATTTAAGCCTTATATCTTTTCCTTGGTATGATCTTGAGTTCTATAATTCCTTTTGAAAAATATTTGAACTTGTCCAAGCTTTATCCATGATATGCCAACCTTTAGATAGTCATGTTCTTAGATCACTATATACATAGTCAACTATAGTTGACTATCTTAGAGCAAAATAGGGGTCCTGTAGGTGAGTATCAACCTTAAAACTTGTATCACATACCCTTGAGATTAATTTGAGATCTTTGGAAACATTTTTAGTCTATATGTTTCCTTATTCATTATGCCTTCATGTCTCGATTTATACCATGCGAATGTAGATACCTACAGTCAACTATAGGTGGCCTTTTTGACCTATAGTACACTTGTAGGTGTGTTGATTAGGCCAAAAACTAGTAATCTAACCTTTATTAATGATATTTAGACCAAAAATGTGATCTTCAACTTATTAGAACCATTTTTCTTAGTGATATATTCTCACCTTACCATCTTTGGATGCAAATGTCACTTCAAATTCCAAATCTGTAGACATCACTGAGAAACTACAGTGAACAAATATCAATGTTGGATGCCTTAAAACACTACATTATTCTAGTCACATACCCTATTATTATTGCATGGATCTTCTTCTAGCATAGGGATACAAGGTAGATGCATTAAAACCTGATCAAACTCTATGCAACATTGTTATTTAGCATCAACAAAAGGGCCTAGGGTTATGTTTTGGGACTTTTAGGGATTTTGTCCTTAAATTTGAATCTCTTCTCTTGAAGTGGATTTTTAAGAATTCCCACTATTATAATGATTAAAACATAATTTTCATGGTGTTTCCCACTCTCTAGGACCTCAATAAAGTTTCAAAGTATGTCATTATCTCCATATAACATTTTCATATCTATGTGGGGCCACTCATAGGTGGACATTTCAGGTTTTCATGGAAGTGAAGGTGAGATGATCAATGTGGTCATGGTTTATGAACTTAAAATTAGGTTTAGACCATATTAACACCTTAAAATGGATTATTTTCATCATGGAGAACCTCAGTCAACTCAAATGTTCTCTTTCAATGTTATTGGCATTTGTGAGGCATCTATAGATGCTCATTCAATGGGATAATTACGTATGTGTGTTTCATATGACTCATTATATTATGATTCAATAATTCATTCGCTATCCATTTCACACTTCATAACATTTCCATGACCATGTTCAGAGCTTCATATGTCATGATTGTAAGTGAGGGTGGATAGAGAGTTGATCGTGTCTTACACTTTGGCTATAACTCCATGAATATTGATCTTGAGAGACTAAACATATGACGGTAATTTTAATGACATTAAAAACATGAATTATAGTATATCTCACTCATATGAATCCATTTCAAAGAAGGTAACATTTTACAAGTAGTGAAATATGATTGTAACCTCATATGGTGACATCATCCTATAATTTGAGATACTTGATCCATAAAATAACTTAAAATAATGAAACTAAACATGGAAAACATAAGATAAATAATCCAAAATCTTTTGGAAGCAAATTAATAAGTTAAGTTGTATGGACTAGCACAAACAAGAGCAAAACCTATAGGGTGTGGGAAATAATAAGTAGAAATATACAATCAATTTGTAAAGGATGGTTCATAAAGTAAAAATGACCAATCCTTGAACTATTTATATGAAAATAAATTTTAATGAGTTTAATATCACCCTTCAAAGGAATTTTACCTTAAACTTCTTCTACTGGCTATACTATCTAAAAATATGTTGACCAGTTTCATGTGCATAGTGGAGTGATGGAAGGATAGAATGGTTTTAGCCCAATTTTGCCACTTTCAAAGCATGTAAAGTGTGAAAATGAGTCCAAGGATGTTGAAAATCCATCCCAAAATATCTTCCCACGTGGAACTCCCCTCATTGGTCATACAACCTTTGAAACTCTTTCTTTTCCACTTACTTTCTTGGTTTTCAGTTAAGAATTTACAAGTTTTAGTTAATTATAGCGTTCTTGAAAAAGAATCTGACACATTAGACATTAGAAGGAATTTTTGAACACATGAACACTTTTAAAATTGTACCACTTCATTTATGACCCATATATGACTCTTAAATGACACAAAATGATATAAAAACTTAATTAGACCATGACCAAGGCTAAAAACACATGAAATAACATCAAATAGACTATGACACACCATATAAAATATTACTAGACCCCTATATCATGTTTTTGGCTATAGGGGGTTGACCCATTTTGACTTGTGGTCAAAATGGTCAAAATTAACCTGAGGCATCAATCAAATGCCATAATCTATGGCATTCCTACATAATATTAAACAACAAAAGATGTAATAAACTTCCATATCATTTTATAATCAAAATAAATTATTATAGAATTCATAAAAACAAACTAGTTTGATTTATTTTTTAACCATATCTATCCTAATAGTATTAAGTTGGCCACGTACTACTAAGTTGGCCGCTTACTACTAAGTTGGCAACTTAATACTAAGTCGGCACATTAGTTTTTCACTTAACCAACTAAGTCAACCACTTACTACTAGATCATCCCACTAGTTTTTATTTTTCTTCTACTAACTAGGTTGACCTGATCGACCTTGTTCTTTTACTACCACAACATTTTGCCTAAATTGCCATCAATGCCTTGGGTGTTTATTGGCTCTATTCCTTTCAACCCAATAGCCCATTTCATCCCTAGTGCCCTTACAAATTTCCTAGGGTTCATTTTGGTCCCTATATTTTGCCTAATCATCTAGTTTCTATAAATTACTCAATTTTCAATTAAAAAACTCAAAAAAATTGAAATTTTTAGTTGCTTACCTGTGCTACACTTGTTGTGTCTACTATACGTCCTTCCCACCTTAGTTGTCATCGACCCACCATCATCAATCTTTAGATATCTCACTCAGTTTATTAGAGCTCTCTATTATTTTTAAAATATAAAATAATGATAAAATGAATTCTTTTTCACCTTATTTATATTTACTATTTCAAAGATTATTTACCTTTCAAATATTTATTGCCAAATTTCTTATTTTTCTCATATCTTTGTCTCTACTAACTCTTTTTCCAAACCATAAAATGTTTTGGAATCTTGACATCGTAGATATTCTTTTTCACTATTATATGCCTATATTTTTTAAAAATTGATTTTTTGCTCTTTTTTGCTAATCTTTATAGGTTTGCCTAATGTTCTTCACATTGGACACCTTCATGTTTCTCACATACCCTTCTTTATCTACAAAATTAAGCTAAGTAAAGTTGTGTGTTTTCTAATTATGTTCTTTTATTTATCTTATTTTCTCTTTACTACACTTTATTCAGCTTTAGCATTATGTTTTATTCTCAAAGCACCATTGTATGTTGCACCTACATGACACGTGACAAGCTTCGAGTGAGGCATATGCATACACATAATATTTTCAAATATTATCAATTATTGATGCTTTCTTTCTTGCAGGAACCTATCGAGTCTTAATCTCTCTGAGTGCACACCCTAAGGGGTGCATTAGGAAAGGGTTGGGTAGACCATTGATGCTTTGCATGATTATTATCCCTTTTTTCCACTTGTTATCTACACATTTATCTTGTAAAACCCTTCCCCTAAGCTTTAGTTCCTATTTTTCACCCTCTCTTGTCATTTAACACCTTCATTATCCCTTTCCCTAACCTAAATCTCTTTTTGGTAGTTTACATGACTATGTCAGTAGTTCCTATTTTTCACCCTCCTCTTGTCATTTACCACCTTCATTATCCCTTTCCCTAACCTAAATCCCTTTTTGGTAGTTTACATGACTACGTCAGCCATATCAACCTTTTATTATTATTTACAAAAGCTTACTAAGAACTAAGTCAGCCATGGTTTACATAGTTCATTATCTGGTATTTTTTATCAATTTTAATACTTAGGTCAACCAGGTCAACCTTATTAGCCAAAACTTTCAAAAGAGTTTAGGGTTAGATCCACCTATATAAACACATTCATTTCATCATTTTTAAGAGAAGAAAAGAAGTAAGATATATTGTAAATCTGCTTATCCACCATTCTACTTGAGGAAAAAGTTTATGGTTTCATACTTTCTTTGGAGATACAAATCTTATCTTGTGGAGAAATCTTTTAGATGCATTTATAGGTTGTGTAACCTAGATTTTATTTATCCTTATCATCTCTACATACCACAACAACCTCTTACAAATCACTTTGGCTAAGAGAGACATTGAGGATCGATGGGTTCATCTTCAAAGGTAAGTATTTCTAACTTTGTTCCTCCTTTATAAGAATAAATAGATATGCATTTTTACTTCTCTTTCATGCATTAGGATTCCATATACATTGACATAGAAATATGTTTTCTATTCATGTTTACTTTTAGTGTTTATTACCCACACTTTATACCACAAGTTTTGGTGAACACTAGATTAATTTTTTCTTTACTTGTTATTAGTTAAGTGAATATGAAAACATAGGACCTAGTTAGGGTTATTGCATAGTTTTGCTTGACTGAAGGCTTTGGAACCCTTCCTAGTGATATTATTATAGTAAGAGATCCCTTAGCTAGGTCTAGCAGATCCATATTGGTCATGTCCCTGATTATTTAGTTTATCCCCAATCAGAAGTAAATAATCAGGGTGAATGATATTTAACATATAATATAAAAAGTGTTTTTTTGGGGTCTTTAAAAACATAATATTGATGAAATATTTTATATTATTTTAAGAATACTTTTCATTGAATAAATTTTGTAATTTTAATTATTGTAAAGTAGTTTTTTTTTCTAGACATCTTAAATATTATTAATTTTTAGTATGGTTTGGTGTTTTGGTGTGGGCTTACATTTATAATTTAATTGATTTTGTGCAAGTATATTTTTTAAGTATTATTGTTTTTTTCCAAGTTTAGATATTATGTAATAGCATTCAAATTAATAATATTTTAGCCTTTAAAAATGTTTTGCGTCAACTTTTTTTTAAAAATGATAAAATTATCACTCTTAAACATTAAATACAAATTTAAAAAGATACTTTTACTTTGTATAATTCTATTAATACTCTTAAAATTATATTTCATGACAACATTACAAACATACAATCCTCATATGATGCTCTAAATGATAAATGTGTGCCTTTTGTACATGACACTAACTCTCATGATGAGAAAACTCATTTTGATTCTAAACAACCTAAAAAAATTTAGAACACTTCATTTACCAAACAAAGATTAAAAATTATGAACTTTATGGGTTACTCAACTGGTGGGCTTGGTAAATGTGAAGATGGTATTCTTGAATCTATTTTTCCTAAATCTAATCAAATTGTAAAGGTATTAGTTTTTATAATTAGATTTTTTCTTATTAAAACTTGTCATTTTATTTTCCACTTCATTAAAAGATTTATAATGCAAATTCTTTTGATTATACTACTTTTAATACTAAACCTTATGTGCATTGTGGAAAACATGGGTATCATATCTCTAAATGTTGAAAATTACACTTATGTAAATCTTATGTTAAATCTACTCATGACACTTTATATTATTTGAAAATGATTAAATTTTTTACCTCTAAGGTTAAAAATATTTGGATTCTTAAAAATGATGGATCTTATAGGTATTTTGATTTGTCTTCATGTGATGCTCCTTCTATTGATTCACATTGGATATATTTTACAAGAGAAATTATTTTTTTATGTTTTAATTACACTCATCTTTTATACATTCCTTACTTTTTTGTTGTAAAGGAAATATGTTTTGATTACTCTGACTAGTTTTTTTTCATGCAAGGATTTGCACTTTGTGATAGAAGTTGTATTTTCTTTTTTTCATTGTTGTGTATCTACTTTTATTACATATTATGTAGATGATATTTTTATGCTATATTGATTACTTAACTTGACATATTGGTGTTAGCATGTTTGTTTTCATGGTTGCATAGATCATTTCACTTTCTTATTGGTCTTTGTTCCATTGTGAATCAACCATCATATCTGAAAAGGACTCTTGAATATCATTGATCATCACACTTTCATCCTTAATACCTTTTCCAACACCTCATCTTACTTTTTATTTCTCAATCTATTATAATTCCTTTTGAAGGAAGTTTATAATAAGGGGAGTATTGGGTAATTTCAACTCTCTCTTTTATTTTAAAATGGTTTTCTCCATTTTTGTAACCCTAAATTAAGATTAAGGGAAAGTGTTGGAGAATTAACCTTATTTAAGTTTGTTATATGATTATAGATTTATCATATGTCTTATTTATATTTACATTTATTGTATTAATAAATGTATTTTATTCTAACATTTTTGAGGTGTCACTCACCTCTATAGTCTACTTGTTAGATTTTAGAGTTACTCTCTCAAATAACTCCTCCTCTCATATGGAACACATAGCCTCCTCACTCATAAGAGTATTAAAACACTAAGTATTGGTAATTTTCTCTGTCAAGGTCAAATACCAAATCCTATAACTTGAAACATTTTATTTTAATGTTTTAACTCTCTTCAGTGATACATCTTGTAAAATTATGTATTTTTACCTAGAAAGGAGATTTTTTATCCCTTGAATGTCAAAATTAGGCTAAAAAAAATCGTTAAAATATCTAAAATACCTTCATGTCTATGTAATTATCTTATTTATAAAGTTTCATGCTTTGGAATTAATTCTTCATGCAAGTTCAAGTGTGGAAAAAGACCCAAAAGACTCACACGTGCCGATTTTTAGCCCAAAAGCATGTAAAAACAATTAAAACTTATTTTAACTTGTGTTTATCCTATTAATTTAATAAATTTAGTGATTCATGACTTAATTTTGAGAAATATATAAGAAAGAGCCATTTTTAATGTAGTTTCATGCAAAAGTACAAACTTGTACGGTCCATTCCATACAATAGAAGCTTAGAGATTGAATATGTGGATATGGTATGGGATTCAAAAGAATTTCATGGAAAAAGGATTCAAAATAAGCCCAAAACCAATCCTCTCTAGTCAACTAACTTCTTTTCACATAGGGAGAGCCCTTAATGTTTACAGGTGGTACGACTATGAGAGAAAAAATCTAGATCTAAAACTTTGAACAAAAAAAAGTCTTAAAAATATTTTAGCTTTGGTAAGTGGTTCTAAATTTAGTCCTCTCACCTTTATGAACCATATCTTTGAAATTAAGGCACTCATTATGGCTCTTTCATCCAAGCAGGCAGCCAATTTTCCTAAATTTCTCTTGATCAGGGCATCACAACAGAAAATTTCAAGGTTGTGTAACTTCTTATGGACATAATTCACATTTCCATGGTAGCCATCAGTTATGTTACACATGTGTGAAGGTCAAATATATCTCAAGAAAATATCTAAAATGCAATTCTATAGTCTTCAATTAGTAAAGAAATATTGTATGGTTCAAGAGAGAAAACAACATCAAGATTTCTTAGAGTATTATTTTCAAGGGTCTCATCTTTGTTCACATGTCCTCTCCTCATGTTTTCAAAGTTTCATGAAGTATTTTAGAAAAGGGAACACAAATTTGTCTTAATTTTTTCTTGGTTTATTACAACCAAGCACAAACATGGGATATTTTATTTATGCTCAACATTTGAACACTTGGCTGCATCGACATCAATCCATATAAGGCACATGCCTTATGTGCTTACTTGAAATATAGCTTAGAAGTAACTAGGGACTACGTTGGGATAGTTATACCATAGCATAAGACATCAATCATGTGACTTGATCAATTAAAAGAAAGTTTAAAGTAGATTCATAGGTGCAAGCCTTTAATGGACTAAGCCTAGTGGCTTATAAGTGCAAGCCTTTAGGTGGACTAATCCTATAATCATATGGGCACTTGAAAGGTAAAAATGCTACATTCACTCACATTAATCATGCTAGACTCACACTCCTAATAATGGTGGAATTACATATCATAGGATCTATACTTATTTTCTCTATTAATTTATGATGACATCACCATCTATTATAAGAACTCCATTTTAAACATGAAACAAAAAGATTGCATGAACACTAATGAACATAAATGTATTTAAAATATGACATCACATCAATTACACATTTCATTATCAATATAAAAGATGCATACATCAAATTCATTATGTGTTAATGCAACAATCTTCATCATTAATTGAGTTTAAAAAAAGAGTATACAGCTCATGGTAGATTATATGTTCAGTTACTTCTACTTAATGACCCAGAGGCTCATATATGAGCCTGGGAATTTAAAAATGGATATTTCAATGCATCCATACTACCCTTAAGTATAATGGTTACTGAATCTATGTCTACTAAGGATTCAATTTGGTAGAGCTCCCCTATAATTCTTTTGTCTCCCTGCAATAACTAGCTTGAGCTCCTTAAATAGTTTTTTTAGGAGCATTTATACCATAGTGGAACATGCATGTTGAGTGCTGAGATGGATCTTTGGTGATAATTCTAGCTAGTTCCATGACTTCATGAATTTTGCACTATAGCTTCCATATTTCAAAATCATCAAAGATGCCTTGAAGATACATAAATGAGTTAACTTCCTATCAGCTATCACAAGATATGCACTATAATCTCTAGCTGGTGCCAAAATGCCAAAATGTCAATTATTAAATAAAATGATCTCTTCATACCCATGTGGGTGTCATGTTGGCATGAATCTGAGACTTAATTAATTAAGGGCTGCAACATCACCCCATATAAAAAATTTAGTTCATCTTCAGACTAGGCTGTTAAGATTTTTAGAATACAAAACTTAGGCATGATTTCCTTGATGGTGCTGAAGTCTTCAAAGCCCTTAATGACAATATAAATTTTTGTATAAGCACTATCTATTTTAGTGGAAGTATCATTGAGCATGAGTACATCCATTTTATCTATTTCTTTATGGAAGGCTTCAACATTTGCTTTTGATTTTTCCACACTCTTATCTAGGATCGTTCCTTGCTTACAAGCCTTGGTTTGTAGAACATGGAAGAGTTATTCTAAGTTATAATCTTGATACTTTATATAATTACTAAGCATGTTGATGTTACCCATGATTAATGTGAATCTATAAATTTGACTCAAGAGAGGATGGTTAGTATGGTGTTAATTCTAAAATGAAAATAAAATGAAAAAAACACACTAACTAGTATAACATCTATAGGCCTAGACACTAGGAAGATATTAGTAACAAAAAAAAATGATAAACTCAACTAAAAAGTAAGGAATAAAACACAATAATTCCTTCACCTTTCTTAGATGCTCCAAATGCCTTTTTAGTAGTGGCTTACTCGGTTTTATGCTCATGAAGTCCTCATCAATGGAATCTTGGCTACCTCCATCTCTCCTTGGCACCTTTGGCTTGTGGCTTCACTTAGATTGGAATCAATTTGGCATGGTAACACTATTTTCTTGAAGCTTTTGAAACCATTTGTACATTATAACTTTGTATAATTATGTCTTAAGATTTATATGGTGAGGCCTCCTATTTATAAATTTTTGAGAATGTCTAGAATCAACCTGAACCGTCCATCCTAAGATTGAAATGTGTGGTTGAGGATTAATTCAATTTTTGAAATTAATTTTATAATTAGCCTAATCATGACATTGGAAGAAGGGGAAATTAAGAGACATGGAGGGCATCATGAAAGGCATTGATGAGGCATGAAGGGCATGAATCCTGATATTTTTGGCATTTATGGCCTAGGGATGTCTTCCCAAGAAATGAGGCCACCCAATGATGCAGATATTAAATATTTATTTATAAAAACAAGCATTCAACAAGTTTCCATGGAATTATCAATTATTCCTTGATTTGGATTAACAAGCTCTTAAGCATGATTAAGCACTTTGTGCACAAATTACTCAAATTAATTAGAATGCCTTGTTATTGGTCCAAAATTTGACTAGATTGGAATTGGAAGCCACTATCAAATGAATTGAATGCATTATTCCATTTAGTGTGTTGTCAAAATAAAAAGGCACACATCTTGTGTAGAAACTTTGATAGGAAAGAGCAATCCAAAGCACGTAGGTACAAAATTAGCATTTTGACTTGAGATGATCTAATCAAAGTTAGCTAGCCCATAAATTGCATTACCTCATTTGGGGATATCTTGGCCAAAATCAATACTTGAATATGTCAGTTTCAAAGCTTTTAATTTGTTTTAGTGTTTTTAGGCCAAATTATGCATTTTAGTGGAAATTGGTCAAAACCCTGATTGGAGGTTTTCGATGGCCAATTTTAAGTGTCTATGGTTCGCCCCTATTTGAGAAGGCAATGCAAGCTATAAGCACAATAACATATTCTCAAAGAATTAAAAAGTCTTATATACCTACAGCTGTAATGATGATAAACTAACTGTACAATTCCCCCTTGAGGGAATGGTTAGCACAAATAGGTCAGCAAATAGTCCCTCAAAAAGAAAGAAGAAAAATGAGGGGACCAAAGAAATGAAAGATGATGGGGTGAAAACACAATGATATTGAAAAAGTATTCAAAGTCATTGAGAATAAAAGTGAGATGGTGTGTAATGGCTTTCCTAAAGGTGGTTATAAGCATTGTGCCTCGATAGTGGCAACATGGTATGATAACACAATGATATGCCCAAAGGTGGTTATAATCATTTGATAGGATAGAGCTACCCTAATTAATATATACAAACAAGATAATAACATGCCCCTGTATGGGTATAAAAAGGGAAGTGGTGACAATATAATGATTTACCCAAAGGTGGTTATAATCATTGAAAAATGTATGTGGGATGGTGTGCAATGATTTACCCATAGGCGGTTATAATCATTAGACCTCAATTATGGAAAACATGATAAACTTGGTCAAAGATGATGATAACTTAACATAGAGGGTAATGATGAATTATAATAACCTACTAGTAGGGAGATGCTCATCTAAACTAATAAAGATTGAAATTATTTTGTGTTTAATTACTTTGTTTGGGATATGATTAGGATAGAATTAGGATGTAAATACCAAAGAGATGTTGATTTTGCCTTTGTTGAATAGAATTCTTGAAGCTAATATTTTTTGTATCACATGTTGGTAGACATCATGGTATAATATCATGAGCAGTAGGCCAAAATATGCATGAGGATTGACTCCCATAATCCAATACTCAATAGAAAATAATGCACCAATGATGGAAACCATGATGATAATGTAAACATATGAATATGGATGGATTCAAGTGTTAGTTTGGACAAAGAATCACCTAATGAACACACATAAACTAAATAAAAGCAATAGTGCTGAAAGCAAATAAATAGATAGAAAAATAAATAAAATAAGTAGAAATAAATAAACAATGCAATAGAAACCATATGAATATAGTCCTTAGAAAATAGGTGACAACTAAAAAAAGATGGAGGAATAGAATAAAAGGAAGGGGTGGTCAAGCTATCTCTATATGGACTAGGCAAGTGGATGTTGCCTACATAGTTCCATGGATGTAATATCTAATAAGAAACTTCAAGTCAAATGTAATTCTACTAGGGAATGGGAAGAATGTGATAATTGATAAAAGAAAAAAGAATGGATGTGATAGAATAATAGGAATGATCTTGAAAAATGACAAGTGTGTGAGAGAAATGGCCAAAAAGGATGTGAAAACTAAATGACAAGTGATTTACTTGTAACTTAGAAGGGTTTTCAGAATCCTTAAGGCAAAAAAGTGGTTAATGTTTTTGTTCTTTTTTAATGATTTTTCAAATGTTTTTGTAATTGTTTTAGAGTATCTCAACTCATTCAAGAATGATGAGACACTAAATGGTTCAAGATCATAAAACAACAAGAGCATTTAAACAAAGGTTTCTCACAAAATGGTGAGAGCATTCAAACTATAGGTTGCTCACAAATAGCGAGAGTGTGGTGAAAAGGGTGATTGAGCTAACCTCAACAAGTATCGAGTGCTACCTACATAGTCCTAGAGTAGGACCTCAAGTCACTGTAGTTCTGCCCTTACAGTGGAGGAATTTGACTACTGTAGCATTCAATTCAAACAAAACAAGCATAGTTGGTAAAAAGGCATAGTACGACATTAGAAGTGGTAAGTTGGTACATCAAGGCTCAATGTTACCCCTAATTTTCCCATAGGTAGTTATAACCAAGACACAATAGCATATATTAATGGTACTAATTTTCCCAAAGGTAATTATAATCAGTAGCAAGACCAATGGTAAGAAAGGAATAACAAATGAAAGACGTAACTACCAAAACTCTTGTCACACTATTGTAAAATATGATCTCTATCTAAAGTACTTGAACCAACTGATAAAACTTGATCATATACCTTGATGCAAAAAATGTGTAACAAATGGAAAACACCAAGGTCAAATGGGCTAGGATTTAGAACACAATGGGTCGATAGGTTAGAAGTAGAAAGTGGATATGACTAAGAAGATAAATAAGAATGATATTTGTAAAAAGAAGAATAGTGATAGAATGGCATAACTGAAATGGTACTTACAAACAATACATGTTAATGCTCAAGCATAGTACTACTTGAGATGAATAATATTCATCAACTCAGGAAGTTCATCTCTATTTGGTGTGGCAAGCCTATATGCTCCTAAACCATAATCTATAGTAATGATGAAAGGCCATATCCAATTTGGTTTGAATTTCCATTTATGATTCTTCTCAGTCGTGGTATTATTTTGGTTTAATTTAAGAACAAGATCACCAAGTTCAAATGTTTGATACTTAACACATTGATTATAGTGGCCTTTGAGTCAGTTCTGATATGCTTAAAGGTTGTTGAGTATGACTATGTGTTTCTCATCAAGTAGGTATAGCTCTTATAGGTGAGCTTCTCGACAGTCATGATCATCTAGGACATGCTTGAAAGAGATGCATAATGAAGGAAATTCAACCTCAATGGGAAGGATGACTTTAATACCATAAACAAGTGAGTATGGAGTGGCTCTTATGGGGGTACAATGATTGGTACAATATACTCAAAGGGTAGAAAATATTTGTAGGTGCCAATCACAATTGGTATCATTGATAATATTTTTGAGAATGTTGACAATGGTTTTGTTGGATGCCTCAGCTTAGCCATCACCTTGAGGGTAATATGCTATAGAAATTTTTTGTGTGATATTATATTCAATACATAGCTGGTCTACATCCTTATTCTTGAATAATCCTCTATTATCAGATATAATGTTAGAAGGGATACCATAGTGACAAATGAGATGGTTGAAGATGAATTTGGAAATTTGCTTTCCAGTCACATAAGTGAGGGATATAGCTTCAACCCACTTAGTGAAATACTTAGTGGCAATAAGGATATGTTTATGGCAATAAGATGAAGTGGGGTTCATCTTCCCAATGAGGGCCATGTAGAAAAGGGCCATGGTGTCAAAATTTAATTTAAAGTTTTGGCTAGGGCATGAATCAAATTAACATGTTATTGACATTTGTCACACTTCTTTACATATGTAATAGCATCTGCATCCATCATGTGCCAATAATAACTAGTACGTAAGAGATTTTTGGATAGGACTACCCTAATAGAATGAGCTCCACATACTCCATGAACTTCTCTTAATACTAGTGTAGACTCTGTTGAAGTTAAATAATGAATTAGAGTTCCATCAAAACTATGATGGTAAAGGGTGGATCCAAGTAGAGTATAATGAGTGGAATAATGAATGAAGGCTTTGGTTTGTTTTTGAGATAGGTTAGATGGTAGAACTTGGTCATGAAGGTAGTTGTAAAGGTCTCCGTACTATATAGAATTAGGACCAACAATATCACAAATCATTGCAATGGTTAAAGGTTCATGAGCTGGTGTTGACAAATACTCAATGAGGAATTGATACTCTATAGCTTGATCTATTTGTCAAATTAGAGAGCCAATAGTATCTATGACATCTATAGTTATATTACTAATCCTTAGTATGTGCTCAAACTAAATGTTAGAAATTTGTTGTTTAAGAGTGTCGCTCATAGATTTATATGGAACCAACTTGTCATCTTTGGTTTAAAAATGATCTGTGACTTGATTGATGATTAACTAAGAATCACCATAAACTTGGATGAGATATGTTCCAATGCACTTCCTATCAAAATCTTGCAACAAGTGCTTCATACTTAGCCATGTTGTTTGTATAAAAAAAGTTGATTATGAATGATTTAGGGATTAGATCCCCTTATGGTGTAATAAATAATAGTCATGCCCCTGATCCATGTGCAGTAAATGAACCATCAAAATACATCTTCTAGGACTGATCCTCATGGGGTGTGTCAATGATGGTCATTATGGATTAATTATAAAATTGAAACATGAGTGGTTGTGTGTCTGTGAGAGGTGCTTCTGCAAGTTGATCTATAAGAACTTGTCCTTTGATTGCCTTTTGACTAACATAACATATGTCAAACCCACTGAGAAGCATTATCCATTTCACCATTCTACCTTGCAAAGCTATTTTAGATAGCATATATTTGAGCATATCTACTTTTGAAATGACCATGGTCTTATTATTCAAAATGTAATGGCATAGTTTCTGAGTTATAAATATTATGGCTAGATAAGATTTTTTCAATAGGTGCATAATTATGTTCATATGTAATCAAGTTACAACTAAGATAGTATATAACATGCTCTTTTTCATTATAATCATGTTGAGCCAAGAGTGCCCCTAAAGCATGGTCAGTAGCTGATAGGTATAACAAGAATTGCTTTCCTAGTATAGGAGGTAATAAAATAGGTGGATTAACAAGATAGTCTTTGAGTTGTTGAAAACCTATTTGGCAGTGATCATCTTGGTAAAATGCAACTCCCTTTTTTATAAGGTGTGTAAATGGATGGCACTTGTCTACTAACTAAGAGATGAAGCATCAAATTGATTGGATCTTACCTTGTAAACTATGAAGTTGTTTTAAATTGGTTGGTGGTGGCATCTCAGTTATAGCATGGGTTTTAACCAAATCAACTTCAATACCTCTATGAGACATAATGAATCCAATTAATTTTCTTGAAGTTACACTAAACACACATTTATTTAGATTGAGTCTGATTTTTTACTCCTATAATCTTTCAAATATCTTATGTAGCACTACTGGATGGTTAGCCCTAGTTTTAGATTTTCTTAATATGTCATTGACATAGTCTTCAAAAATATCATGTATCATATCATGGAATATGATAGTCATGACCCTTTAATATGTATCTCTAGCATTCTTAAGGCCAAATGGCATTACCTAATAACAAAATGTTCCCCATGGAGTGTTGAACATTATTTTATGTTGGTCTTTTAGTGTTATTCTAATTCGGTTTTATCCTGAAAAGCCATCCATGAGTGAAAAAATTTCATAACCTCTGATGGATTTTATGATCATGTTGATATTAGGTAATGGAAAATCATCTTTAGGACAAGCTTTGTTAATGTCTTGAAAATTAGTACAAATTTTGATCCCTTCAAGATTTTTACTAATAGCTACCACATTAGATATCCATTCTAAGTAGTCAATGGATTAGATACATCTTGCTTCTAAGAGTTTTTCCAACTCTTTATTTCTTCACCAGTTTGGTGTTATGATTAACCACAAGTTTGTATAGAACCAAGGTGGGATCTAAACTGGCACATCAAAATAGGCCCATGAAAAGATATCTACAAATTCTCTCAATAGAGCTGTAAATACATCATGTTATTTTTTAATGAGGTATGCACCTAATTTTATCCATTTTAGGTCTGATGGAGTCTCTATATTTACCTCTATTATATCTTTAACTAGAAGGGTCAAACCATCTTTTACGATAGTAGGCAATGACTTGAACTATTGGATTATGTCAGGCTCCTCCATTAGGACTTGCTCTTTAACATAGGTACAAAATTGGCATTTTGACTTGAGATGATCTATCAAAGTTAGCTAGCCCATAAATTGCATTACCTCATTTGGGGATATCCTAGCAAAAATCAATACTTGAATATGTCAATTTCAAAGCTTTTAATGTGTTTTAGTGCTTTAGGCCAAATTATGCACTTTAGTAGAAATTGGTCAAAAGCCTGATTAGAGGTTATCAATGGCCAATTTTAGGTGTTTATAGTTTGCCCCTATTTGAGAAGGCATTGCAAGCTATAAGCACAGTAACATCTTCTCAAAGAATTAAAATGTCTTGTATACCTACAACTGCAATGATGATAAACTAATTGTATGATGCCCCCTTGAGGGAATGGTTAGCACAAGTAGGTTAGCAAATAGTCCCTCAAAAAGAAAGAAGAAAAATGAGGGGACCAAAGAAATGAAAGATGATGGGGTTAAAACACAATGATATTGAAAAAGTAGTCAAATTCATTGAGAATACAAGTGAGATGGTGTGTAATGGTTTTCCCAAAGGCAGTTATAAGCATTGTGCCCCGATAGTGGCAACGTGGTATGATAACACAATGATATGCCCAAAGGTGGTTATAATCATTTGAGAAGATAGAGCTACCCTAATTAGGATATACAAACAAGATAATAACATGCCACTATATGGGTAGAAAAAGGGAAGTGGTGACAATATAATGATTTGCCTAAAGGTGGTTATAATCAATAAAAAATTTAGGTGGGATGGTGTGCAATGATTTACCCATAGGCAGTTATAATCATTAGACCTCAATTATGGCAAACATGATAAAATTGGTAGAAGATGATGATAACTTAGCATAGAGGGTAATGATGATTTATAATAACCTATTAGTAGGGAGATGCTCATCTAAACTAATAAAGATTGAAATTATTTTGTGTTTAATTACTCTATTTGGGATATGATTAGGATAGAATCAGGATGCCATTACCAAAGAGATGTTGATGTTGCCTTTTTTAAATAGAATTATTGAAGCTAATATTTGTTGTATTACATGTTGGTAGACATCATGGTATAACATCATGAGGACCAAGCCAAAATATGCATGAGGATTGACTCCCATAATCCAATACTCAATAGAAAACAATGCACCAATCAGACAAACCATGATGATACTATAAACATATGAATATGGATGGATTCAAGTTTAAGTGTGGACAAGGAATCACCCAATGAACACACATAAACTAAATAAAATCAATAGTGTTGAAAGCAAATAAATAGACAGACAAATAAACAAAATAAGTAGAAATAAACAAACAAACAAACAATGCAATAAAAACCATATGAATATTGTCCCTAGAAAATAGGTGACAATTAAAAAAAGAAACAAAATGGAGGAATAGAAGAAAAGGAAGGGGTGGTCAAGCTATCTCTATATGCACTAGGAAAGTGGATTTTGCATACATAGTTCCATGGATATAATATCCAATAAAAAACTTCAGGTCAAATGTAATTCTCTGAGGGAATGGGAAGAATGTGATAATTGATAAAAGCAAAAAGAATGGATGTGATAGAATAATAGGAATGATCTTGAAAAATGGCAAGTGCGTGAGAGAAAACGCCAAAAAGGATGGGAAAACTAAATGACAAGTGATTTACTTGTAACTTAGAAGGGTTTTCAGAATCCTTAAGGCAAAGAAGTGGTTAATGTTTTTGTTCTTTTTTAATTATTTTTCAAATGTTTTTGGAATTGTTTTAGAGTATCTCAACTCAATCAATAATGATGAGACACTAAATGGTTCAAGATCATATAACAACAAGAGCATTTAAATAAAGGTTTCTCACAAAATGGTGAGAGCATTCAAACTATAGGTTGCTCAAAAAATAGCGAGAGTGTGGTGGAAAGGGTGACTGAGCTGATCTCAACAAGTATTGAGTGCTACCTACATAGTCCTAGAGTATGACCTCAAGTCACTATAGTTCTGCCCTTACAGTGGAGGAATCTGACTAGTGTGGCATTCAATTCAAACAAAACAATCATAGTTGGTAAAAAGGCATAGTACAACATAAGAAGTTGTAAGTTGGTACATCAAGGCTCAATGTTACCCCTAATTTTCCCATAGGTGGTTATAACCAAGACACAATAACATATATTAATGGTACTAATTTTCCCAAAGGTAATTATAATCAGTAGCAAGACCAATGGTAAGAATGGAATAACAAATGAAGGATGTAATTGCCAAAAATCTTGTCACACTATTGCAAAATATGATCTCTATCTGAAGTACTTGAACCAAATGATAAAACTTGATTAGATACCTTGATGCTGAAAATGTGTAACAAATGGAAAAAACCAAGGTCAAATGGGCTAGGCTTTAGAACACAATGGGTCGATAGGTTAGAAGTAGAAAGTGGATATGACTAAGAGGATAGATAAGGATGATATTTGAACAAAGAAGAATAGTAATAGAATGGCATAACTAAAATGGTCCTTGTAAACAATAAATGTTAATGCTCAAGCATAGTACTACTTGAGATGAATAATATTCATCAGCTCAGGAATTTCATCTCTATTTGGTGTGGCAAGCTTGTATGCTCTTGATCCATAATTTGTAGTAATGATGAAAGGCCCTATCCAATTTGGTTTGAATTTCCATTTATGATTCTTCTCAATCATGGTATTATTTTGGTTTAATTTAAGAACAAGATCACAAAGTTCAAATGTTTGATACTTAACACATCGATTATAGTGGCCTTTGAGTCAGTTTTGATATGCTTGAAGATTGTTGAGTATGACTGTGTGTTTCTCATTAGGTAGGTATAACTCTTATAGGTGAGCTTCTGGACAGCCATGATCATCCAAGACATGCTTGAAAGAGATGTATAATGAAGGAAATTCAACCTCAATGGGAAGGATGCCTTTAATACCATAAACAAGTGAGTATGGAGTGGTTCTTATGGGGGTACAACGATTGGTACAGTATGCTCAAAGGGTAGAAAATATTTGTAGGTGCCAATCATGATAGGTATCATTGATAATGTTTTTGAGAATGTTGACAATGGTTTTGTTGGATGCCTCATTTTAGCCATTACCTTGAGGGTAATATGCTATAGAAAAATGTTGTGTGATATTATATTTAATACATAGCTGGTCTACATCCTTATTCTTGAATAATCCTCTATTATCAGATATAATGTTAGAGGGGATACTATAGTGACAATGAGATGGTGTAAAATGAATTTGGAAATTTGCTTTCCAGTCACATAAGTGAGGGATATAGCTTCAACCCACTTAGTGAAATACTCAGTGGCAATAAGGATATGTTTATGGCCATCAGATGAAGTGGGGTTCATCTTCCCAATGAGTTCAAGTCCCCATGTAGAAAAGGGCCATGGTGTCAACATTTATTTTAAAGTTTTGGCTAGGGCATGAATCAAATTAACATGTCATTGGCATTTGTCCCACTTCCTTACATATGTAATAGCATTTGCATCCATCATGGGCCAATAATAACCAATATGTAAGAGATTTTTGGATAGGACTACCTTGATAGAATGAGCTCCACATACTCTTTCATGAACTTCTCTTAATACTAGTGTAGACTCTATTGAAGTTAAATAATGAAGTAGAGTTCCATCAAAACTATGATGGTAAAGGGTGGATCCAAGTAGAGTATAATGAGTGGAATGATGAATGAAAGCTTTGGTTTGTTTATGAGATAAGTTAGATGGTAGAACTTGGTCATGAAGGTAGTTGTAAAGGTCTGAGTACTAGATAGAATTAGGACCAATAATATCACAAATCATTGCAATGGTTGAAGGTTCATGAGCTGGTGTTGACAAATTATCAATAAGAAACTGATACTCTATAGCTTGATCTATTTTTCAAATTAGAGGGCCAATAGTATCTCTAACATCTATAGTTATATTACTAATCCTTAGTATGTGCTCAAACTAAATGTTAGCAATTTGTTGCTTAAGAGTGTCGATCATAGATTTATATGGAACCATCTTGTCATTTTTGGTTTAAAAATGATTTGTGACCTAATTGATGATTAACTAAGAATCACCATAAACTTGGAGATGAGATATGTTCTAATGCACTACCTATCAAAGTCTTGTAACAAGTACTTCATACTCAGCCATGTTGTTTATATAAAAAAAGATGATTTTGAATGATTTAGGGATTAGATCCCCTTATGGTGTAATAAAACAATAGGCCTACCCTTGATCCATGTGTAGTAAATGAACCATCAAAATACATCTTGTAGGACTGATCCTCAAGGGGCATGTCAATGATGGTCATTATGGATTCATTAGAAAATTGAAACATGAGTGGTTGTGTGTCTGTGAGAGGTGCTTCTACAAGTTGATTTGCAAGAACTTGTCCTTTGATTGCCTTTTAATAAACATAGCATATGTCAAACCCACTGAGAAGCATGATCCATTTAGCCATTCTACCTTGCAAATCTATCATAGATAGCATATATTTGAGCATATCTACTTTTGAAATGACCATGGTCTTATTATTCAAAATGTAATGGCATAGTTTCTGAGTTATAAAGATTATTGCTAGATAAGCTTTTTCAATAGGTGCATAACTATGTTCATATGTAATCAAGTTACAACTTATATAGTATATAACATGTTCCTTTTCATTATCATCATGTTGAGCCAAGAGTGCCCCTAGACCATGGTCAATAGTTGATAGGTATAACAAGAATGGCTTTCCTAGAATAGGAAATAATAAAATAGGTGGATTAACAAGATAGTCTTTGAGTTGTTGAAAACCAATTTGGAAATGATCATCTTGGTAAAATGCAACTCCCTTTTGTAGGTGTGTAAATGGATGGCACTTGTCTGCTAACTGAGAGATGAAGCATCAGATTGATTGGATCTTACCTTGTAAACTATAAAGTTGCTTTAAATTGGTTGGTGGTGGCATCTCAGTTATAGCATGGATTTTAACCAGATCAAATTTAATACCTCTATGGGACACAATGAATCCAAGTAATTTTCTTGAAGTTACACTAAACACACATTTATTTGGATTGAGTATGACTTTGTACTCCTATAATATTTCAAATATCTTATGTAGCACTATTGGATGGTCAACCCTAGTTTTAGATTTTCTTAATATGTCATTGACATAGTCTTCAAAAATATCATGTATCATATAATGGAATATGATAGTCATTAACCTTTAATATGTAGCTCTAGCATTCTTGAGGCCAAATGGCATTACCTGATAACAAAATGTTCCCCATGGAGTGGTGAACAATATTTTATGTTGGTCTTTTGGTGCTATTCTAATTTAGTTTAATCCTGAAAAGTCATCCATGAGTGAAAAAATTTCATAACCTGTGATGGATTTGGTGATCATGTTGATATTAGGTAATGGAAAATCATATTTAGGACAAGCTTTGTTGATGTCTTGAAAATCAGTCCAAATTTTGATACCTTCAAGATTTTTACTAATAGGTACCACATTAGAGATCCATTCTAAGTAGTCAATGGATCAGATACATCTTGCTTCTAAATTTTTTTCCAACTCTTTCTTTCTTCACTATTTTGGTGTTAAGATTAACCACAAGGTTTTGTATAACCAAGGTGGGGTCTAAACAGGCACATCAAAATAGGCCCATGCAAAGATATCTACAAATTCTCTCAATAGAGATGTAAATACATCATGTTCTTTTTTAATGAGGGATGCACCTAATTTTATCCATTTTAGGTTTGATGGAGTCTCTATATTTACCTCTATTATATCTTTAACTAGAAGGGTCAAACCATCTTTTAGGATAGTAGGCAATGACTTGAATTGTTGGATTATGTCAGGGTCCTCCATTAGGACTTGCTCTTCAACTTATCTTAGGCATGATGAATTTGAATCCCCTAATAGGAAATCTATCTATGTGACAAAAATAGTAAAAAATTCTTAAATAATTTTATCAAATACTTGTTATTACTCAAATCTGAACTCGGATCCACAAGCAAGTTCATCGTGTGTGGTCTCTTCATCTAAATTCAAAGAAGAATGAACACCCCCATTAATGGTGCCTAAAACAAGTTTTCACCACTAGACTGGCCTTTATATTTACTTTTTCCTTGGTTAGAAATAATCTCAAGGAGGTTTTTACTTTGGGACCTTAATGTTTTACTTATTTACTTTTGGGTAAGGGTGTTCACTCGCTCTCCAAAATAGGTTGCAAGACCCAATGTAATTGAGAATCCTGACTTGTGATCTCCCAATAGAATGTTGTCTCTAAGGCCTAAAAAGTCACAAAATGCCTCATCATTATAGAAATAATAAATTAGTAGATTGGATTCTTGTTGGTCCCAATCTATTAGTTGTGGATAATATAATGGCAATGGGTTGTGATGAATGGCTAGGGTAAGGGTACAAATGGTATTGTTATCAAACAAGTTGGTTTCAACTAGGTCATCAAAGGTGAGGCTATGATTAGACTCTACTTCAATATTGCCATCATCATCACTAATCATTGGTGATGGAGTTTGAATAATATATGTGGGTTCAACCTCAGGTGGTTTAAATACAAGTCCATACGGTCTTTCATACTTATTCATTGAAATTGGCTTGATGGTTCCTTGTTGATTTAGTCTGAGGCCTCTTTCTTCATAATTGTGATGCCCCATGATCCTATTAGGAATAGGATACTTGGAACTTTTATAAAAAAAATCTTAGTTGGCATTATATAACCATGATTCATCCCCTTCAAGAGGGGTAGGTTCTAGGCCAAATGTTGGTAAAAATGTGATAGGTCTCTTATCTTTATTTTTTTGATTGCCAATGCATATTTGGAGTGACTTTAGGTCACACAAAGGTTTTTATATTCTGAGGAACATTGGAAATATGAAATGTATCATGAGTCACATACCCTCCTAGTCCATTATCTAAAATGAATAAAAGCTTCAGGAGGCAGCATGTGGGAAAGGGAATCCAATATATTAGGATCTATAAAATTATCTGGTGAAGGATCAATAAGTATAACCTTTCCTTTATCTTGCTTGGAACTTGGATTTATGTCATACTAATAATTATAGTTTGAAATTTGGCCTCAAGATGTTTACAATGTTCATATGGGTGTAAATATCCTAGAATATTCACTTTTATCCCTGAGTGAGAAAACTTGATACATTGGTGTAGCAGTGATGAAACTACATGAATCTCATGTAACCAAGGCCTACCTAGAAGCATATTATATGATAACTCAAGATCAAGCACATGTCAAAGTGTAGCATGGGTCAAAGGCCCAATGATAACTAGAAAACTAATGGTGCCTTGTGATTCTCTTTCCTAATTATCATAGGCTTTGATGGTTATCATTTTTGGTTTGAGATTTGCCATTGTGTACCCAAGAAGCTTGATGAGCTTTAGAGATGCTATGTTGAGGCTTGATCCATTGTCTATAAGGATAGGTTTCACTTTATGCCATTTTATGAAAAATTCTATGTATAATGGATTATTATGAAGCAGGCCAAGGGAAGACATATCACTTTGGTTGAATGTGACTTGTTGGGATGGAGCTAGGTATCCAACCAAATCTTGAATTTTTTAGGGGATATGTCACTAGCAGTAGTGGATTGGGTCAAAAACTCACTCAAGATGTTCCTGTGGATTAATGATAGTCATAACAAATCTAAAATATAAATTTGTGTTCGTGTCTTCTATAATTGCTCCATAATATCAAACTTCTTGTCTTGGTCATAAGTGAATGGTTTATTCCAAGGTTGAGTAGTTGGTTGGATGACAGGCAAAGTGGTGAATGGTTGTGGGCCTATAATAGTAATATTTGACCTCTAATTTGTGATTGCACAATCAAGATTAAGTATTAGACCATTATTGGTAACCAATGTTGGGAATGGTGTGGGACCAAACATGACAAGTCATGAGTACTGATGCCTTCATATGTGGTCATGTGGCAAGGATGGGTTGTCGATATAAGGTCTAAAAGGGGAAGTCATAATTTGTTGGTTTGACTATATGCACTCCCAGGCTAAAGAAGGATTATCTATGTAATTTGGCTAAATGTTGTTGCTTAGCAATGGTCTAGGCTGATTAGTGTTTGGTCTAGGAATAATGGAGATGGTATTAACACTACCCCATGCAATATGACCTACAACCCTATTATAGTCATGTGCAATTGCATGGTAGGTTTTTTGGTTGTTACCATTCTAACTTTGGTTTTGTCCATTGTTCTATTGTTGTGGGTTCTATTTTTGATTTTGTTGATTTTGTTGGTTTGGCCTTTGATTTTGATATTATTGATTTTTTTGCTGCATTGGCTGTTGTTGTTGTTGTTTATTATTTTGCTACTATTGACTGTTATGTTAGGGAAAGGGGTTTTGATAAATTTGAAGAGTTTGATTGGAAGTGGAAGCATCATTATCCAATTTTATCTCCCAATTCTCCAACATATTCTTGATTAAATGATTTATTTGGACACATCTTCGTAGATTATGCCCATTGACCCAATGATAGTCATAGAATTTATTTTCATGGTACCAATCAAGATAAGGAATGCCTTGCAGATAATGCTTTGGTATAGGATAACTAATCAGATTAGTGACATCAATCTTACAAAATATAAACTCAATAGGTTCTCCTAGGCCACTAAAGATATGACGTGTAGGCACAATTCTCTTAGGAGGAGGGGTTTGCAATGGTAAAGGCTACTGTATTTATTGTGCAAGTCTTGTTTGTTGTGTTTGAAGCATTGGTTAAAGAGGTTTCATGTAGGAGTAAGATAAAAAGGTGGTGTAGATGATGTTTTCACCATTTGGACATGATGAGATTTGGTTACTCCATTTCTCACAACATTCCTATTGCAGTTGAATTACTTAGGTCTTTCTTGGTTATTGGCCTATGCTGGTTGTGATGCTTGTGCTTGAATAGGATGTTGATGCTAGTCATTTCCCTGATTGGTACCTTGATTTTGATTAGTTAAATTAAGCTTGATGAATCCTTTATTGATAAGCACTCACTTGATCAATAAACCTTTGTTGATGATTTCCTTGAAAGTATGTGCACATTGTAACTCTAGATGATATGCTATCTCATTATGAAATTTTTTGGTAAACACAATGGATAATTATTTGTCTAGTAAACTATGGGTGAAATGAATTACAAGGGCTCTCTATCAATGTAGATAACTTGCAAAACTCTCACTAGCTTTTGCTTTCCTTGCGTTAAGTCCACTAATGAAATATCATGCTCAAGATTATAAGAAAAGTGCTACATAAACTTATCAAAAATATCATCAAAATCTATTACTATTTTTTTGGGAAATTTTAAAAATGACTCCAAGGCTTGTCCAACCAATCTCATTAGAAACAATAATAAAAGGTATATGTCACTAGTTGACATGTGACAAAGAATTCAGTTAAATGGCCCTTAGGGTCACCCTTCCCTTTGTATTTGTTGAATTTCATTGGTTCATATCCTAGAGGAAATGGTATCTACAAATACTCCATGTTGAATGGATAGGAACATACATCATCTAATTTGAACTTTTTAGTCTATTTTCTAGCCTCAATGGTATCAAATGCATCTTTCATTTGTTGCAATTCTTGGGATAGAAAACTAGAAGGAATATTGGTTTGAGGGAGATTATTGGTTTGGGTAAATGGTTGGGAGGTCCAAAGTGGGACACTTTGACTAGGGTATGATGGAAATACCTATTAGGCCATATTGGTTTTGTTAGATAATGGACTAGGAATATGCATATGTGGATTAGGATGAACTTGAAATTGCATATTTGGTTATGTAATATTTTGGTTTGGGTTGGTGATAAAGGTTCGAATTAGAGGATTTTGTGGTTGGGATGGAGGGATATAACTATATTTTACCTATTATGGTTAAAAATGGACATGTTGCTGACCAATCAAACTTTGATATTAAGTGGGAACTTGTGGACCAAGACCCTATCTCTAAATCTATGGCACATTTTAAACCAATAGTTTTCTAGTAGGCACTTGAGAAACATGGGAACCTTCTTATTGCATGAATCCCTATAGGGAAGTGAAAACAGGTTATAAATTTACAATCTATCACTGACCAATATTTACATGTTATTAACTAGTCATTACTTGGTTTTGGATTGGCACATTAGTCTACGACTGAAGAGGTATGTTTGTCATTACCTAGTGAGGTGGGACATTATTTTCCCCTGATTGAGGTGGTAATATATTTGTCCTTTATTGTGTTGATACACTATATTATGCCTAATATTATGGAATGCTACTCATTACTTGTTGAAGAGGATTAGAATTCATCACATTCTATCATTGAGGCATGATATTGGTCATTGTTTGATTACCTAATCCCATAAGTTTTACACTTGAGGAAGCAACTGATTGAATTTGGGATGTAGAAACTCTTATTCCTTGGTATGATGATCTACTCATGGGATTAACTACAGGCACATATTGTTGGCTAGTTGTTTGTATGATAGTACCAGTTTGATCAAGATTGGATGTTATTTGTATATTGTCCACTACATTTGGCTCATTATTCTATGTAGAGGTTGAAGACACTTCTTTAATAACAGGCATATGTATCAAGTTATCTATCAAAGTAGTTTCTATGAATGGGTTGGAACTCAGATTCTCTTGTCTAGTTAACTCTATCAACACTCTTATTGAAGGAACTAGGTCAATAAGAGGCTTACTCACCATGTTCATCTAATTGAAATTACATGTTAGATTTAGGTAGGTTTGATATGTTGTCTACATTTGGTTAAAGTGATCTTCTATGATGTTTTTGCCTTGATTATATATATTAGGGTCTTGATATTTATTTGAACTAGAGCCATAGGATTGCTAGAAGAACCCTATTGATCGTAAATGATATTATGGGGCACTCTTACTAGACTTGGTGAATGTTCATGGGGAAAGTCTGCTAGAAGCTTGGCCCCTACCTCTGTGGCTCTAACCAAAACCTCATCTTTAATCTATAACAAATGTCACTCAAACAAAAATGGATCATATGTGTAATCCATATTAGTAGAATATGATTATCAAAAAAATGGCTCGTCCACTATGGGTATTGTAGCTAAGTATTATGTGATTTGTTCTTGGTCTTATTCTGAATAGGGTGGTATTTTAACTAAATAGTTAGCTAATAGATCTTGGTTTTGTACTTGTGATTGAGTATTATAAGAGGGATAAGAATCCATCTCATAAGCAATATTATCTGCATAGGGGTCTTCCACCATTTCTTCCTGTGCAACTACATTACTAATCCCTAGATTGTACATGAGTCCACTACGAGTATAGGAATACATGTTGGGATCCATAGTCAATGCTTTGCAATAAAAGGTTAAAGAGTTATACAATCTCTAAAAAGGACGCTATCTAAAATAGAAGATGTTCCAAATTGGTCTAGATTCA
This sequence comes from Torreya grandis, assembly GCA_037957365.1. Taxonomy (NCBI): domain Eukaryota; kingdom Viridiplantae; phylum Streptophyta; class Pinopsida; order Cupressales; family Taxaceae; genus Torreya; species Torreya grandis. The sequence goes on along the minus strand of JARHVA010006469.1, from coordinate 339,644 downwards.
TCAAAAGGATAAAAAAAATTATGCAATAATTTGTGAGGAACCAAGCTAGCATGAAGAATCTAACATTTCACTATTCACACAAAGATAAGCAAGAAAATGGACCAAAAATCAAAATTCCAAAATCTAAGGTTGAAGTGTTTCAAATTAGTCTAATCTAGAAATTTAAATTTTTATAGGTCTTTTGGCCAAATGCGACGTCAAAATCTAGGCTCAAACAAGGCAGGCACTATGACTCTTGGGCAAATGACATCAAAAGCTAGACTTTGAAATAGATGAAAATTTTAATCTAATGGATTTAAAATACTTCTAAAAAACACTAAGCATTTGATTCTAGGTCATGAACTTGATCAACTAGGTATAATGTATGAAACAAAAGGCACTTTAGAGATAGTTTATTTTCTCATAAATAATGATATAAAACTTGGTTTTTTTGACAAATAAGCTAGACAAAAGTGAATAGTATAACTATGCTAGATAAAAGATCACAAAAGTACACTCGAATTGGTATAAAAATATAGGAACAAATTTTAACTCTATGTAAGAGGGTCTATGAAACAATATTTAAATTTTTTTGGGCAACGTAATGATTCTACACTACCCAAAAGGTGTGACAAAAAAGTTTGTTTCAAAAACTCTCTAAGGCAAAGATAATTTCCCATAGTTTTTATATCATAACACTACTTTTCTTGAATCAAAATGTTTATGGTGCATAGACTCAAAGTGTAAGTGTTTAGCACAAAATGGCTTAAGTCTATCATGTGATGATAATGATTATGAGTCTTAAACGACTTTCAACTAAAATGGGAAATTGAACCTAAGTTCCCTCAAATTTAGTGAAAATGGAGAATCCAATTAACACATCAACCCTATGAACTTATAAAGGTGAAATTCTAAATATATATTACAAGTGAAGGACTTAAACAACTTTGGTAAAGGTCTAGATTCAATTGGGCAGCATAATTATGCCAAAGTGGATGATATGACTCCCAAGCTTTTAATAAAATTTTGAATAAGGAAAATTGATGATCTTATTGGGTAGCATAACAACTCTTTGTTTAAAGGATAATGAGGACCATGTTTTTTGGTTTGAATTGTTTGTTTACACCATGTTTTGACTTCAAACAAGACTTTTATCTAAGACAAGACCAACTAATTAATCGCTCTTAGATCCTAAACTGATAAGGTTGCTTGGTATTATTGGAATACATCAATATACATCATTTTATGTATTTTAAGTGTTCATCCAAAAGTAAATGTGCATTATATAGTAGAGTTTTTACACCCCCCTTTTCTTAAATGATAGTATTGTGACATAGACCTTAAGGCGCACTTTGTACCAATAATACTTCTATGGTAAGTGGGGATTTATCTAAAATCTAAAAAGTTTTCAAACGTTTTAGGGGAATCAATTACAAAATGACTTTCATGCCAAACAATGCAAAATAAAATCATGAATTTTGGGTCTGTATCACTTGGCTTGTTAAAAAAAGGTTTAGTCTTTTTTGCAACCACTACATCTTGTTGTTCACTCAGTGTAGTGTGATGTCTAAAGTGACACTACATCCCATGTCTAATTATAATTAGGATCCAAATGAGTTCAATATCAAGATGCAAAATCTTGGGTCAAATCTTCCCTAAATAATTCATGGGAGGTGATGAAGTCCCCCTCACAAGCCAATTTTGCATAAAAACAAAGAAAGCATGAAAGTAGAAAGACTTTAGCGTCATTTTCAAGGTCACCCAGACTTTGACAAGTTTTTAGGGAGTGGTTTAGATGACTTTATTTCTAATCCTTGGACTAAGCTACTTTAAATAGGAATGGTGCTTTTGATTCCAAGGGTTCCTTAAAGGGGACAAATGGAAGAGCATACATACAACATCCCTCTTTTTGCCAAACAAAAAAATAATCTAAAAACTAAGTGAATACAAAAAGCTTGAAAAGGTGAGTTAATTTTTAAGACCAAATGAAAAATGAGGTGGTGTTCATTTGACCCTTGGTCTTAGTTGTAACTTTGAAAACTAATGCTAAAAACTCACTTAAGCACCTAAATATTACTTTAAGCACCCATAATAATGTTCCTAATTAATTTTAAGCATGCAAAAAGTGATCTAAACATGTTTTTAGCAAATGTCAAGCTTGGTCTTGCAACAAAAATGTTAGCATGTCCTTTATCCTTGAAGCTCTTTTGGGTTTGAAACAACAAAGTTTAAAAAAAGAGCTCTTGGGTCTATGTTTTAATAAAAAGATAGTGATTGATGTCGATTATATAACTAATGATGGTTACATTTGCTAACTAATGACAATTATCTAATCGACATCGATTATACCAATGTGACTGATGACAACTATCCAACTAATGTCAGTTTTACTAACCAATGTCAGTTAATGTGTAAACCAATGGTAAACAAAAAATGGTAAAAAAAAGTTATAAAATCAATTTACAAGAGCTTTAATGATCCAAATGAAGATTTTAAAGTTGAAAAATGATCTTCTTCATGTGTGGGACGTGTTTGGTCCCATTGGGCATGCCATATGTGAATCTAGGAATTTGACTCAAGAGAGGATGTTTAGTACGGTGTTAGTTCCAAAATGAAAACAAAATGAAAGAAACACACTAACTAGCATAACATCTCTAGGCCTAGACACAAGGGAAAACTTAGTAAAAAAAACAAATGACAAACTCAACTAAAAATTAAGGAATAAAACACAATAATTCCTTCACCTTCCTTGGAAGGTTCAAATACCTTTGTAGTAGTGGCTTGCTTGGTTTTGTGCTCATGAAGTCCTCATCAATGGAAGCTTGGCTACCTCCATCTCTCCTTAGCACCTTTGGCTTGTGGCTTGGCTTGGCTTGAAATCAATTTGGCATGGTAAGACTAGTTGATTGAATCTTTTGGAACCATTTGTGCATTATAACTTTGCATAATCATGTCCTTAAATTCATGTAGTGAGGCCTCCTATTTATAGATTTTTGAAAATATCTAGAATCAACTTGAACCATCCATCCTGAGATTGAGATGTGCGGTTGAGGATTAATTAAATTTTTGGAATTAAGTTTATAATTATCCTCATCATGAAATTGGAAGAAGGGCAATTAAGAGGCACGGAAGGCATTGATGAGGAATGGAGGGCATGAATCTTGATATTTTTGGCATTTATGGCCTAGGGATGTCTTCCCAAGAAATGAGGTCACATGATGATGTAGATATTCAATATTCATTTCTAAAAATAAGTATTCAACAAGTTTTCATGGAATTATTAATTATTCCTTGATTTTAATTAACAAGCTCTTAAGCATGATTAAGCACTTTGTGCACAAATTACTCAAATTGATCAGAATGCCTTGTTATTCCAAATTTTATTGGATTGGAATTGGAAGCTACTATCAGATGCATTAGATGCATTATTCCATTTATGATGTTGTCAACAAAAAATAATAAAGGCACACATCTTATATAGAATATTTGATAGGAAAGAGAAATCCAAAGCATGTAGGTACAAAATTGGCATTTTGACTCGAGATGATCTGATCAAAGTTAGTTAGCCCATAAATTGCATTGCCCCATTTGGAGATATCCTAGCCAAAATTAGTACTTGAATATGTCAGTTTCAAAGTTTTTAATGTGTTTTAGTGTTTTTATGCCAAATTGTGCATTTTAGTGGAAATTAGTCAAAACCCTGATTAGAGGTTATCGGTGGCCAGTTTTAGGTGTCTACAATTTACACCCACTCTAGCCTACTCACTGAGTATACATTTTCCATCAATTTCTCTTTCTCTTCCTTTTCCCACTTTAGTCATGCATCTATGACTGAGGTTTGGTTGGAGAAGCTTAAGAAAATGGCATACACTACATTTTCACCCTCTTGTAGTTTAAAAAAGAGGTCTTCTACCTCTTTGAGCATACCAACTAGCTCCTTTTATAGTGCAATGTAGGGATCTTTTTCTTCTTTTTATGTCAGCTTAGGTTTTAACCTTGGGAGCATCTACTCTAGTAGCAAAAAAATATTATTGAACTCTGAGAGGTCCAAGTATCGACATAGACCACAAGGGATGGTTCAATCATATTTATGTGCTCACATAATTATTATAGCTTGAACTGTTAGCCTACCTTTCATATTTGGCTTTTTTATGGAGTTTTTTCTATTTTCTTACCCTACCATCATTGTTGATTTTTTTATGTGTAAATTTTGTGGCCATTATGATCAGTGCATTCCTAGATGGAACTAGGTTCATGGTAGAAGGGTTTATATGGAGTAATTCCTTCCCCTCCTCAAGCTCTTCCAAGATCAAAATAGCCACTCTAGGCACCTCAAAATGAGGCTCATCCATATAATGATCAAATGCAAATGAGCAATATTTGTGCATCCTAGTTGTGGCAGCTTGGGGGCATAATATCATACATGTAAATTTATTCATCCAACCATCCCTTATGTTTCTTCTCATTTATACTTATCTCCTTTTTTTCCTTCTCGATGATGTCCATCTCTATTTTTACTACCTCTTTTCCACTAGTGCCATCGCTCTCTTTGGTGCTCTCCTCAAAGGAATCACCTATTTGATCCTTAGGGGTTTTTTTAGACACCTAAAATTGGCTACCAGTGGATTCATACCTGACTTTAGAATAATTATTATCAACCATTGAACATCTATCCTAAGAATTTCTATAAGTCTCAAATTTGGCTTCTTAACCATAAATCAATTTATCCCCATAAATTAATTAAATAATGTAAATGCATACATTGAATTAATTAGATACTTGCAAAATGTGTAAAAGCCTAAAAAATATTTAATTAAAATAAAATCCTAATTAAATCTTAATTGAATTAATGTATGAGAAATTAAAATCAATTATTAAAAAGGAACATTCAATTATAAATAAATATCCTAAAAGAGCATCTTAAAATCTAATCATGAGTTGTTCATATGCAAAATATCTCAAGAGACACCTATTCATGATAAACATGAGATTTTGAACACCTTTCAACCTAACTAGGATTAAATATCAAACTAAGGATAAGATTTAACTCAATCCAAGTCATTTAAAATTATATAAAATCAATCCTACAACTCTTCATTATGAAAGTTTGGATAGAGTAAACTTATTAAGCAGGAATTTGATTCATGAATGCAAACATAGTGTTATAATGCCAAAATTCTAAGCCAAGCCAAGCCAAGACAAATCCAACCATGGTGATAAGAGGAGATGGATATAGCCAATCACCATTAATGAAGATTTCTTTAACATAATATGATCAAGCCAATGAAAATATCTCTTGGAGCAATCAAGGAAGGTAAGGAAAGTTCTCTTTTCTTTGCATTTTTAGATGGGTTTTGATTATATTTGTTCACTAAGTTCCCCCCATGATCTAGGACTAGATATGTTAGCTTATTAGTGTGTTTATTTCATTATTTTTGGAACTAACACTATACTAACCTCCTCTCTTGATTCAAATTCTTTGGTCAAAAAATGGCACGCCCAATGTGACATGATTGTGCACCTCATATATTTGAATAAAAATGGATGTTAAAATAACTCTTATTTTCAATATCTTTACTATTTTTCTCTAAATTTTTTATATTTTATTATTGGTTTCATCCTAATTCTCTTAAAATTTTATTAAAATCTATTTTTTAGTTTAGAAGTTATAACTCTTTTAGTGATTGTCACTTTTTGTTTTCTATTTGTATGGTAAAAATAGTTGTTATAAAGCTCATAATTTTTTTTATTTAATGTTTTGATCTTATTTTTTACATACAGGTGTCTCTTGAATTTATTGACAACCTCTAAAACTTTCATGACAAAATTATATATATATATATATATATATATATATATATATATATATAAACTAATGATCAAAATACTAAATGCATATTTTTATGTTTTATATGTTCAATTTTATTTTACTTTTATCCTTCTAACTTATTGTTTGTAGGTTTTGATATTTTGAGATTAATGTTTTTGTATTATTTAGATAAATCATGTTTTTTAATTGTTTTTTTTTAACTTTGGGCTCACAGTTAATCGATTTGGGTCTTTATCGATAGTATCAATTATTTTCCAAAACTTGTTTTACTCAAAACCAAAAGTGTTTCAAAGTAGGGGGTTATTATCTAAAAATTATAGGTTGAAGGGTCAATTTGAACACCAAATTTGCATTATTATATTATGAAAAAAAAAAATGTTCTTTAAAATTAATTTTTTCAAATTAAACATTTCAATTTGGGCATTAAAAATAACATGTTATCAATCTTGATCATGTCAGCTTTTGGGTATCTAAAAAGAACTTAGTTCATTGTTTTATACCTTAAATGTTTTTAAATGTTTCATCAAGTCTAAATAAATGAAAAGGGACAAAAATTCATAATACATTTCATTTTGGTGCCTTAAAATGAATTTAAAATCATGTAGTTTACATGCTTTTGTGTACGTTCACTTTTATGCCATGCTTGTTTGTTGATTGTTTATTTCATAAAATGGATATCACATGTATGCTCTCACCCCATCCCATATAAGGAACTCATGGGATAAAATTCATATTTTCATTCCATTTTAGTGCCTAGTCTAAGGTGTATAAATAACATTTCCTAAGCTCTCTCCAAAACTCACATAGTATTGGGTGATCTAAAAGAAACCTTAAAGTCTTTCTTCTTATCTTTTATTTTCATGCATCCTAGCTTGTAAAGGGGATGTCATTACTTCTTGCAAGTTATTTAGTAAAGAATTGACCAGTGGATTCATCTCTTTGCATTTTTTCAACCCCTTTCTATGGTGGGGTATACAAATTGGGATCACCCTACTAGGATGATGGTTTGAGTGGTTAAACCATCTCTGTTAGTGGTTGGTTAAGTCTAAGATGTATGATCAATCTGGACATCGCACTACAATGAGAAAGTGATGGATGTAGTAGTTGTGAAAAAGATAAGATATTTTCACAACAAGTTTATTGATTCAAACTGAATTGATGTGTTACTTCTCTTATGTTTATACATGAAAGTGTGTACACATGGGATCAATCTAGATGATTGAAAACAAATTAGTTTTAGTCAACCCCACTTTTCCACACCTTGATAGGATCTAGGATGATTATATTTATTTGTATTTTTATCTTGTATTATTTATTACTTGGTGTTTTGAGATAAAAACTTTTTTGTTTGTTTAAACCATGCCAAAAACCAATTTTTTTATACATCACTCTTTTGTTTGAGTAGGCATTATGCTATCCATTTTACACCACACTTGTGTCTTGTAATTTTTGCTAAACTTGTTTGTGGTGTGTCACTTATTGAGATGGGTATTGTTATGTTTCCAAAATAATTATCAAGTTTGTGACTTATAATTCTTTGAAATATAACCATTGATCATATCTTTTGGGATTTCTAACACCATTACATTGACCAAATTGTTCCAAAAGACTTATCTTGTCTTGTGTCTCAATTATTATTATTCAAAACTAATCATTTGAGCCTTTTTGGATATTTCTTTAGCATGGTCATGTTGTTCAAATTTGTCTAGCTTGTGTGGTCAACTAAATCCTAAGTCTTCATCACTTGAGTTTTTAATTAACTTTGATAAGTTTAGATCTAAACATTTATTAAATTTTATTTATGTCTCATTTCAAAGGGGCTAATACATAGATCTTTCTCTTTTGGGTTATGTAACTTAGATTAATTGATTACCCAAATTTGAAAACTATTGTTTGTTTATTCACAAAGCTTATCCTCATCATTGTTTGTGCCTTTATTTGGTAGAAAATAGCCTTTCTCTAGGTGCATTTTGCCTCATGGCTTATACCAATTGATCATGTTTATGTTTGATTTTGTAGGCCAAGTCTATGTCAAAGTTGTTTCAAAGTTTTTAGATTAAATCATATCATAATCCTTTTTTAAAGACTAAATTTTGATATTGTTTGGTCAAAAGTCCTAACACAGTCTATTTGAGCCTAGCTTTTGACTCTGTATTTGGATAAAAGACCTAGTGACTCTTTTCCCTTTCCTAGTTTAGACCTTGTTTAGAACACTTTGGCATAAACTTTTGACATGTTGGTTTTTATTCAGATTTTTGACCTTTTATGTATATGACATTTAACATTAGACATTTGATGTTAGATTATTTTATGTCAAGTCTTATCACAAACCAGTTTGGAGATACAACTCCACCCTTCAACCAAGTTAGACCAAGATTGAACCATTTATATTTCAAACATTATTTTTTTAGAATTTGTAGAACCTTAAGTCTTTTTATTTTTAGATATTTATTCATTAATTTAGATATGTATAGATACACTTATGGTGGAGTCGCATACAATCCAATTTATGATAGAATGGTCAAATAAAATCTTAATAGAAACACCTATGGTTATAAATTATGTAATTAGTTTTATTATTCTCCCTATAATAATCCATATGAGGAAGACAATCAAGAACCAACTTATAATCCCTCAAGCATCACTAACTAGGATGATATGGTTTATGAGGAGGACTTGGCTACCTTGGCTTATGTGAGAAATTAGGGTCCACAATGCCTCACCATTTTCATTCCAAGACCTAGTCTTTTGGCTTGTGTTAGCAACCAAGCTCTACAACACCCAACCATTTCCATTTTAGGACCTAGTCCTTTGGCTCATACGAGCAACTAGGCTCCACAATGCTAAACAATTTCTATTCTACGACCTTATCCTTTGGCTTATATGAGTAACTAAGATCCATGATGACCTTTTGTTAACCACCCTCTTTTGGATTACACAAGCAATCAAGCTCAACAACATCTAAGGAATACCATTACTATACTAGGAGCTATTCCTTTATCTTGTGTGAGTACCCAAACTCTATAATTCCCTATCCATATCATTCTAGGACCTAGTCTTTTGGCTCATGATAACAACCAAGCTTCACAATAACCTATCACTAACATTTAAATACTTCATCCTATGACTCATGCAAGAAATCAAGATCTACAAAACCCTATCATTGTCTAACCCCTAATCATTATTCAACCATTACTATCCATTCCCTAGCCAATCCAACCTAAACTCCAACCAATCCAATTCCAACCCTAGCCAATCTAACCACAACCTCATTCAATCCAATACTAACTTTGTACAATCTAACCCAAAACCCAATCAATCTAATTCCAACCATAACTAATCCAATATGAACCTTAACCAATACAATCAAAATATAAAACAATCTAATCAAAATCCCAACCAATCTAACCAATACCCTAATTGAGCCAATATGTACCTCAACCAAGCCAATCATTCAAGGGCCAAGATGTGTTCAAAACTATTATTTTATAACTCATTGAAAACCAAGACCAAGTTGAACTAACCAATCCAAGATGTTTTTGTTGAACCAACCATTTGTGATAAGTCATCCTATAATGAACCACCTTTCAATCCTATAGCTATTATCGAGTAATCTCACTCTGACAAACCGGTCTTTATTGAGTCACTTTCGAATGATTATAACCACCTTTGGATAAATCATTATCTTGATAATATGTCTATTTTTCAAGAGCCTTCTATTGATAGGATAGTATTTAAGGAATTATATCTTGACCTCTATCCCACCATTATAGAATCTCACTTTGACAATCTAGTCTCTATGGAGATCATTATGCCATCACAAGCTATCATTTATCCCATACCAAGTATTAAACAAGACATCATTGCAATAAAATACACATTAGATGAATAATCATAATTGGAGTTAGGCTCTATCCTTGAAACAACATTATATTTAACATCAAAATTAGAATCAACATCAGTCTTGACATTGGAATAAGAGTCTATTGAGTCAGAATCAAATTTAGAATCAGAATATGTTTGTGGTTGTTATAATAATAGTTACACATGCCTTGTGTATCAATTTAAATACATTTATGATCATTCCATGGTTTTTGAGGATGTGTACTTTAGATTCAACACAAGTTCTCCTACTATCTTCTACAAGGATTGTGTAGCCTCTACACATTCCATTACAATTCCACATGCCATTACCACCAACCTAGCCATATTATTGGCATTCCACCTCCGACAAGTGTTAATCAAGACAAATAGAATCATACCTTGTTGAACTACATCCATGGTGATATATCAGTTTAAGAAGGACAATAGGGAGGCCAAGACCAAATTCATATAGAAGAAGAATAATATCCTAGTGAAACCTTTTTAGAGGTGCTAAAGAATAATCAAAGTTCAAACTTAGCATCTTTTAGTGAAACCTTTTCAGAGGCATTAGAAGATGATCCAAGTCAAAATTCAACATTCCTTAGTGAAACCTTCTTAGAGGTGCTATGGGAAAATCAAGACAACTTCATTGGTGAAAATATCTTCGAGGCACCAATAGCTGAGCACAAAAGTCATTCGCTGCTTGATGAAGACATTATCAAAGAATAAATAAAGATAACTTACATCTACATCCTAATCATATGGTATCTACTCTTAGACCTAAACAAATGAAGAATTTGGTGGTATTATTAAGAGAATATTCATAAGTCTTTAGCCCTACCACATCCAAAGTTATATCGAATCCAAGATCATCAACATTGTGTGTGCCTAAAAATCCTGATCTTCATTTACTTCCAAATCATCATATATTCCATTATCATCCACCATTAAATTACACAAACAAACCTATCAAACAACATTTATACCTATTTTCCATCCACATCTATATTATTTTTTGTGGAGGCTACAAAGTTACCTTGTCTCAACATTTGAAGAGAATAAAATCAATGACCAACAAAGATCATAATAACATCATTTGTATCCAAACATGTAGCTCATTATTGATAGATCATATATTTAGATGAGGTGTGGGATAGGAATTAACATGATTGATTATTCTATTTGTATCATTTATTGATTAGGCATGGGTGACTATTTAACAAAAACATAGGTCTCGATAAAGTTTTAAGACCATGTATGGGGGTTGATACCTATCCAGTGATGGAAGGATAATAAATTTGGTAACCTAATGATAGGGAAATAGTGATCAAAAACTTGGTGAATGGTGTCTGTAATAATTTTTTACAATGTAGGTAGTGGATACAATAAGTTTGATGAAAAAGAAGGAATTATATGTCTTTTTCATTAGGGATTTCCTAGAATAAATCATCATATTTTCCTCTAATTTGTTATGAAGGATATTAAAGTGATAAAAATGGAAGTTGAATAATGTATTTCTCCTCATCATGTTATTTATATGGAAATAAAGGGCCAGCAAAACATTCCCTTAACTTGTGCTAAAGAAAATTTGACGTACATACATCACCCCATTAGTAGGAACAACAAAATAAAAAACCAAACCTAAGCCAAACACATCCTAAACCTAGTAACCATCATCGACCAGAAACATGTACCATAACATTTCATTTACCATTACTTTTATCATTATCGCATACCCAAATAATCACTTTACCACTTGGGGGCAACCCTCTCAACATTCTTCTTTATCATCCTAACTTCCTACCAGCCTATCACTTTGCCTATCATTTATCCAATCTACCATCTTATTCTATATACTACACATGTTTTAATCATGTCCTATCCTAGCCTATTTAACCTTGGTTCATCCATTGGTTTCACTTTTTTAGCATGATGAATCAGATTAGTTTTAATAGTTGTTTCAAAAATTCTAGACAAAGGCAATATTTTAAAGTAGTAAGACAAAAGTTTGGTGATTTCATCATTTATTTTTAATTACCCTATTATAATGTTTATCTATGTTAGCCTAATTATATCAAGCTACATGGTCAAATTAGTGTTCATTGATCTTGCTACTAATTATAACTATCTATGGAAAAATTAGTATCATTGATCTAATCAGTTGTACCCTAGTTATAACCACCTATGGGCAAACTAGGGGCAACATTTATGTACTATGCCTTGACATACCAACAAGCCATTTCTATATTGTATTTTATTATCATACCAATTTTACCTATTTTATTTGAATTCGCTACTACACTAGTTAGATTCCTTCATTGTAAGGTGGAACTATTGTGACTTAAGGGCATTTTGGGACTATATGGGTCATACTTGATTCACATTGAGGTTCTCTCAATCCCCCTTTTCCATCATATTCTCGCTATTTATCAAACATCCATTCAAGTTTTCCACACTCTCACCATTTTAAGAGCTTGAACCATTTAATCTCTCATGATTCCTAATCAGGTTAAGATACTCCAAAATTCTAAAAACATTCATAATCTTTCATTATCCAAAAACATTTGTCCTATCTAATCTTAATCAGTTATCCTCAATCCACCCTATTAGGGAAAATGCATTGTTAGGATGCTTTCTATTGATTTTATTTTCAGACTGTGTTTGTTTTTCTATGTATTATTTTGTTTATTCACTTACCTATTTATTTGCTTTAAGTATCATTGCCTTGAATCAGTTTATATGTGTTTATTGGGTGATTTTTTGCACATTATTCTTGAGTCCATCCATATTTATATATCAACACTGTAATCATGGTTTTTATCATTAGTGCATTGTTTTCAATTGAATATTAGGTTGGGAGTCAGTCCTTATGCACATTTTGACCAAGTTCTCATGGTGTTTTATATCATGAGGCATACTAACACATACTATAACAAAAATTATATTAGGAATTCATACCAACAATGGAGCCATAGAATTTTCCCCTTGATACCTTGGCAAATCCTTCCACCCATCCTGATTAAATCAACCCATTAACCATTATAGTTGTATCAATGCTAATAAGGATGTGGATATTTGCATTAGTAGGTACAATCAAATCATTTCCAATGATCAATTTTTCTATTCATCTCTTTCACCACTTTACATCCTTGTATGCTTGGTTGTTTGTGGCTTCTTTAATCATTAGACTATTACACCTATGTTTATGCCCACTCATATTTTATCTATGCAACATGTTCTATCCTTGATTAATGCTTACTAATCCACCCTACTAGGCCACAACCATATCAAACATCATATTTATCCAATCCATGTCATCTTAATGATTATAACCACCTATGGGTAAATCATTATTTTGAATTTTTTTCTTGATTATAACCTCCTTTGGGCAAATCAATACCTTTTTAAATCAATGCATGTAAGAATTTTCTCATTTGGATTAATCTCACCCATGGGTTAATTCCACCTTTAACCTTATTTCTTTTCAAGGGGCTATCCATCACCAAATATGATGACCACTCCCTCGAGGGGGCATCATCCTAGGCTTCCCAAACAATGTCGAGATATTTTTCTTCAACCATCATCTTATTTTAGGCATATAGGCTTTTTCTCATTCTTTAAGAAGACATTGTTGTGCCTATGGTTTACAACATCTTCCCAAATAGGGGAAAACTATAGACACCTAAAATTGGCCACTAATGTTTTCATACCTAACTTTATAAAAATTCTTACTAACCATTAAACATCTAGCCTAAGAATTTCTATAAGTCTCAAATTTGGCTTCCTAACCATAAATCAATAAATCAATTTGGCCCCATAAATTAATTAAATAATGTAAATGCATACATTAAATTAATTAAATACTAGGAAAATGTGTAAAATCCTAACAAAAATTTAATTAAAAGAAAATCCTGATTAAATCTTAATTTAATTAATCAATTAGAAATTAAAATCAATTATTAAAAAGTAAAATTAAAATATAAATAAATATCCTAAAAGAGCATCGTAAAATCTAATCATGAGTTGTCCAAATGAAAAATATCTCAAGAGACACCTATTCATGACAAGCATGAGATTTTGGACACTTTTCAACGCTATTAGGGTTAACTAAGCAAACCAAGGATAAGATTTAACTCATTCTAAGTCATTTCAAAGCCTATAAAAGAAAGCATAGAGCTCTTCATTATGAGAGCTTGGATAAAGTAAATTTATTATGCAATAATTTGATTCATGGATGCAAACATAATGTTATAATGTAAAAATTCTAAGCCAGGCCAAGCCAAGCCAAAGCCAACCATGGTGATAAGAGGAGATGGAGATAGCCAAGCCCCATTTATGAAGACATTTTGAGCACAATCTAAGCAAGCCAATGAAAATATCTCTTGTACCAATCAAGGAAGGTAATTAAAGTTCTCTTTTATTTGCATTTTTAGTTGGGTTTTCATTATATTTGTTCACTAAGTTGCCCCCATGATCTAGGCCTAGATATGTTAGCTTTCGATTGTGTTGACTTCATTATTTTTGGATCTAACACTATACAAACCTCCTCTTTTGAGTCAAATTCCTTGATCATAGTTTCTTCCTTGGACTTTTCCCCTTCATCTACTTCTTCTTCTTGGCATTTATCAATACTCACCTCCATGGAAATTCCTTTGGTGCCAACATTGCCTTGTTGATGTTAGGTTTTCTCTATTATCTCCATTTATTTTTCTAAGGCACTAGTATCACCTTATTTTTGTTCAGGCACCCCTTCACTACATTGTCACACCTCTTGTGTATCTTCTTCTACCTTCCTAGTGAGGGTGCTTGGTGGTTACTTGACCACTTCAACTACTAGTCTTATGCTTGAATGACCAATTCCTATTCCTTAAAAAGTATCCATTTCTCCTTAAGCACCAATGCCTTATTAATGTCCTCCTCAATCAAGCTCATTTTATTTTAAACCCTTATATTTTCCTCTTATATTTATGGAGGTCATGTGGAGGGTTCTTCATTAGATGCATGGAGTGTCAGATCCTCTACTTCTCCAAGCACGATGGTTATGTCATTTTGTAGGGATTATTTTACATCCTTGGTTCTTGGATCCTCTTCCTCTTCTTATATCTACATGATATATGTCCCTATTCTTTCTTCTTTAGTCTCCTCCTCCATTTTTAGCATGAGCGTTGTCTCTTTCTCCATCTCTACTAGAGTTATGGTATGGAACATAATCGATCCCTTAGTCTTTTTCTTGTGCTTCTTGTTGGAGGAAACACTCTCTAGCATGAAGGTCACACACTTCTTAGGAGCTATGGGTGGGATTTATTTTTTGGAGGAAATATTTAATTTAATGCACTCTATTATCTCTTCAAGTTTCTCTCCCCATTTATTTTTTAGAGTATTCTCCTACATCTTCATCATAGTCTTCCCTTCATCACCGACTAGGAGGGGGTGATCATCATCCTTTCTAGGATGACTTCCATTATTTCAAAACTTAATTTCATAGTAGAGGTTGAAGATGCACCCATTAATTATCTCTCTCCAGAGGGGATGAAGATATGTCATGTGAGAATCATCCTCATCTTTGGTGGACTAGCTCTGGGGCACACAAACTAGCACCTTAACCTATTCATGTCTTAATCTATGGTCTTAACCAAGATCTCTAGATGTTACACACTGGGATTCCTCCTTATCACCATCATGAAATATTTGGTATAAAACACATAATGAAACTTAATCCATCAAGATAAGTTTCCATTAGTGAGTACTAAGTGCTCTACATAAAAATGTTGCATTATAATAAAGGTCACCATTCCCACCAAATATTGGGGAAGCTAATGAAAGATGTGCCAGTCAATCTCAAAGGCTTTGATGGACCTATTACAACACCCTTGCATCCTTGTCTTATACTTTCATAAGAATTTGGGTGGGAAAATTCTTGATACTTCATCCTAGGGGATTCATGGTTGGGTTGGAACACTTATAGGTTATTGTCGTCATCATTCGACACACCTATCTCCTTCATTACTATAGATATTAGCATATACCCCACCTATATCCTTCATTACTATAAATATTAGTATATAACCCACCTTAATATTTCACATGCTTGGTGTTACTCTTGTGCATTATTGACAATCTCCCCAATAAGAAATCTGGATATGTTGAACTTTATCCCTTGTGTCATGTGGTGGATGATGCATAATAAGTTTTTTCTGTTAGACCCCTATATTCTAGGTCATAGTTTATAGTTAACTAGGTGTGCCACTACCTTTATACTGGGGTCCTAGATATCCTTGATGGGGAATGTGAATCTTGACTTGTAGTAGCCTAGAAGCTTTGTGACCATCTCAACCTCCACTTTATCCTCCATCATTTGATAGATGTCTGACCTTGCACTTGGAAGCCTCATGATCCTACTAATGAGGCATGTCGATATCCCTATGCATCATCTTATAAAGTTAAAATAGTCTCCATAGACTCATAATAGGAGGAACTACACTAATTTCTCTAGCTTACCAAAGCTTGGTAACTCAAATAGTTGGGTTATGGTGGTTGTTGCTAGTTTATCTCTAATGGAGAAAATGAAGAGTGTTGTGCCTACCTTTGTCATTTTCCCTATGTCTACCATCTAATCTTAGTTCAAATCCTATGCATTACTCCCTATCTAATGGTTTTAATCTTTGAGATTTCATGCGTAAAAATGACACCCATTTTCCCCCCACCATGACCTCTAGAGGGAATTACATCTATCTATAATCAAGCTTTATGTTTGCTTTTGGGTCTATTACTATGATGCTTACACCTACTAGCTTCACCTCTCATTTTATAATAACTACTTCTTTCACCATCCGTGCTTTCATTGCATCCTTCTATGATTATAATGGAATTGTACTTAACCTTTTATTACCCATTTTGAACTGGTTATTGTTAAATTTTGGTTGGTTGATATTTTAAAATCCCTTAATCATTCTTAAATCCCCTTCACAGTCACTAGAACTACAACTGTGTCTTTGAATCTCAAGATTCATGTGTCATTAATGGTGGCCTCAATTTTCTACGTAACTTCTACTTCCCTATTTCTCTTTCAATCCCTCTCCACTTGCCTTTTTTTCAATTCAAAGTTGAACACAATCTTTCTTTTATTCAACCTTTCTCTCTTTAGGGGGATATGAATACTCTAGTTTTTACTGGTAGCATTTTTGGTCTTTGAATGGCTTTGGCTCTATTCAGATCTATGTTTTGGTTTGAATTCTCATAAAGTTTGTAAACTATTAACATTTGTCATTCACCCCTCTATAATCTATTTTTATCTACCTCATTAATGGCTTGGAAGCATGTGGACTTCTTAAAATATACTAAACCCATAAAATCCACTAAAATCTACCACCAAATTCTCATTTATTGGGAATTTTTGTGCTTCCACCATCATGGAATTAATTCTTCTAACAGTTTATTTAGTTAAGTGATAGGTGATTCAAATGGTCACTTACCATCGACCGTTGGGTGGGTGACATATATCTCAATGATCATTCTTTTGCACTTATCTCAACTTGGCATGACCTTCACCCTTCTTATGGTAACTTGAGCATAGCGCATTATATGTGTAGGATTCATCCTCCTCAGTTCTATATCTTCTTAGTGTTGTGCTTCCTTACAAGTATGCCTTTATTTTTTGGTCAATTTATCTATTATTTCATGTCTCTTGTTTTAAACTTCCCTACTCCATAAAAATCCTTGCATTGGTCCTCCAAATTTCCATTCTCTCTTCTTAGGTTTTTACACATGAGCATCTTATGCACCTTCATTTGTCAACTTGTAGTCACAAGTTTTTGAATCTGGAAAAATTTAAATGCCCATAAACTTAGGTGTCTATCCTTAGGCACTTATAGAGTGTCAATTCTTGACTTACCCAGCTATATTTATGTATGTAAGCACTAGAAGAGTTCTCATGTGGACTTGAAAGCACCATGCTTATTATGGTCAACACAAAGTAACTAACTTGTGACTGATAAGTTGGTGTTTGATGGTGAAAGTGACATCTTAGTGACTACAGGGCTTCAATATATTACTATTTAAATTAAATGCCTAAGGAGAATTTCACCCATCAATGTATACATCTTACATGTGTCAGTCTCCAATTATTATTGATAACATAAGGTCCCATCAACCTAATCTATAATTTTCCTAGGTTCTTGAGGTATTTTGAGTCATATAGCAAGACTAGTACACCTTTGGTAAACAACCTTCACTTGATGTGATTATCATGACATAAATTCTAGCACATCTTTTCATTTTTCCTACTCCATCTTACTTGGGTGCATGTCTTATCCAAGCACTCCAAATCTTCCATGCATGCACCTAAATAATCTTGGTCATCAAATTGAATAATACACATGATGCACAATGAGAGATATAAATTCCATATGTAAAATGGCCTCTATGCCAAACATAAATTTAAATGGCATCACCTTATTTAGGCCCTTGTATGTAGTGCAATAGGCCCACAATATTGATGACACATGATCATCCCAATCTGTGTGACCAACATCACATATATTTCTGAGTCATGTTTATAATATATTATTGAATACCTAAATGGTGCCATTTTCTTAGGGATGGTATGGTGTCATTTTATGGTTCACGACCATATCTTTAGTTAGTAGGATCTGAATAATTTCATTGATGAAGTGCACACCATGATCACTAGTCAAGATAACTGGGCATCCATAGTAACTAATGATATTTTCCTAAATAAACCTTGTTGTGGTGATGGATTTATAATCTTTAGTCAATGCTACTTCTACCCACTTGATGCAGTAATCTATGGTGGTTAGAATGTATTATGTGCTTATGTGCCTTATAGTGGGAGTAATAGGACCAACAAAGTCAATGGCACATTTTTCAAATAGTGCCTAGGCAAGGATGGGGTTGAGAGGAATCTTATCCCAATGGTTTGGGTTTCCCATACACTAGTAGATGTCACATGTTTTGGCATGTTCATTTACATCTTGGAATAGAGTTGGCTACCACAATCCTAATTTTAGGGCCTTATGTGCCATAGCATCTCTAGTGCAATGGTCTCTAATAATCCCCTCATGCACCTCTTACAATACTAAGTCCCATTCGTTCTATAGGATATATAGGTGAATGACTTCATCATGGTTGAATTTGTATAGTTACCCACCAATGAGTTGAAAATGGGTGGCATAAATTGTGAGGTTATTCTTTTCTTTAGTCATCATGGTCTGGGGTATAGATCTAGAGGTAAAAAATGTGGTGATCTCTACCAAGTCCTTGGGTATGCACTTGACACTATAAATCTATGCATCAAGCATATCATCTTTGATAGGCACTACCACATTACCAGAGTTGATGTGGGATAGATGGTCAGGGCTTGAGTTTTACTTTTTAGGCTTTACTATAGTAAAGAACTAGAACTCTTGAAATAAAATAATCCATTGATAAATGTGCCCATGGAGAATGAGATTGTTCATTAGGTAATTAAGCACCTCATGATTAGTGAAGAAGAGGAAGGGGGTCTCCAAAAAATATTTACAAAACTTTTGTAGGGTGTAGATGATGGCAAGTGACTTGATCTTAGTTGTGGTGTAGTTCTACTTTGCCTTGGTTAGTTTTTTGATTGTGAAAGAAATAGGATGATCCATTCTACATTTGCCTAGTTGTGTTATAATGGCATCGATCATAGTAACATATGAATCAACATGGACATGTAAGGGAGTCATATAGTTGGGAAATTTAAATATCAACATCCTTACTAGTTTGAGCTTCAAGGTCTCAAATGAATCTTTGTGCACTATGCCCTAATAGAATGGGCCATCCTTTCACAAAGGCTATTATAGTGGTGATGCAATCTTGTCATAGTTCCTTATTAAATTATTATAGTACCCAAAATGTCTAATAAAGGTGTGAACATCTTTATGCATTGATGGGGTCTGAAGGTGAAGGATGATTGTAATCTTTACTAGATCAACGAGTAAATCATCCTTGCAGACAATGTGTGCAAGTACTAAATGGTATTGTAAAAACACACTTCTTGAAGTTTGAATAAATTTACAATTACCTACACCTTTCAAACATAAGGCACAAGTTATCATAGTGATCCTTCATTAATCCATACATAGTCTCATAATCTAATAATACTTGGAAGAATTTGTGAATAAAGTCTTTGAAAGAGGTGATCACTACTAAGAAGAATATGGATGACACATTTTTCAGTCCAAAGGGAATCACATTGTATGTAAAACATACCCATTTAGTTGTAAAGGTGGTTTTGGGCTTATCCTCTTCCTCAATCTAGACTTGATGGTATCTTGAGAACCCATCAGTAAAGGTGTATATCTTATAACCTCTTATGCCATTCAATACTTCATTAGTGAGTTGGAAAGGGGTCAGTTATGAAGGTGGCATTCAAAAATCTATAGTCAACACAAATTTGGATACACCCATCCTTCTTGATGCTAATGAACATGGAGCTAACTCATTTGAATTATTTCATGGGGTAGATGACACCTATGCCTATCATGCCATCGATCTCTATTTTGACTTTCATGTGAAGATTTAGGTTCAACCTGTAAGGTAGCTTCTTGACGGTTCTTGTGTCGTCGACCAGATTGATTCCCATCTTCCTAGGGATGGGTATGTGCCTTTTATATATCTATAATTCTAAGGGAAAAATTATTATAATTCCTTCAAGAGATGAACAATATGTGTTAGCTCTGTGTCAGAATAATAGGCACCCAAGTGGTGATCTTTAGTTCCCATTCTAAGTTGATATATACCTTTGTAGTTATTAAATACTTATGGTATGGTTCATTCTTATCCTGGTGTGAGTCCTCAACTTGTACGCTACCCTCATTTGTTTCTATATAAATATGGGTAGGGTCTTCTTATTCTTGGGTGTTATCCTCAACTTAATAAACTAACTTTATTTTACCTATTAAATTCTTCTAGTTGCATGCCTTCCATGTTTCATCATATTCATCACTAGTGTCACTATTAAGAGTTTGGTCTTCAAAAAAGGTTGGGAGAACTAACCCATTTTCATTGAATATGTATTTTAGGTGTTCATCCAATATTTTAGTGTCCTTAAATACTAACCTTCAAACTACCTATAATGGCTCAATCAAATCAAGGTTTTGTGAAGGAAAGGAAAAGGTGTGAACAAATCACTCCTTAAGTGTATTCCAATTATATATCTGATAGTGCATCTCATCAATAATGTACCATTCCTATGCCCAAGTATTTAAGGTCCTATAGAAGGTATGCACCCATAGATTCCTTGTGGAATTTTCACCATAGTTAGTCTGTCTCTTTGCAAAGGTGTACATGCACTCTAGGGTTAGAGTCACCAGAGTAGGCTGAGAAGTCTAGGTCCTCATTGATTTTTTTTGAATCTAGTGTAAAAGGTTGCTTTCACATAGTTCCAAATTTGAAGGCAAGTATTTTACACTACCCACCAATGAACATTAATGTTCTTAAATGTATACACTAGTGTGCCCATTCTATCCACCTCTTTTTGGATGCATGATTTGAGGTTGCAGACATAGTATTCCACTAGACTACTCCCTTCATATATCAAGAGCATTATAAGTTTGGCCTTACTAAAGAAAAACACTCTCTTTATATTAATCTTGGTGTCAAGGACCCACCTTTTAGATGCATGATCAATCTAGACCCAATCTATCTTTACTAGTTTTGCTCATCTTTACACATACCAAGTGGCACCTTCAACCAATGGTCTAATATTATTATTTGAGCCATCAATCATAGGTAAAATTAGTGGTGTTTGAGGCTAATTTTCCATCTTCCCAAGAGAGGACTCCTTGATAATTTAGGTCTATATTATTATCACCTTGTACCATGATGTTATAGATGTGGTTGATCTCATCTTCAATGTCCATGCTCTCAATATAAGGGGTCCTTGGTCATTTAAGAGGGGTATAAATACCTTCTATCTTCCATTATCAAAGGTCATGTAGTACATTTTGAATCACATATCTACATTGTTTTTCATAACACCATGGCCTTCTTATAAGTGCTAGGTAGTTATCCTATTCTACTAACTTGATCACTTCAATTAGTACAAAATTTAGTGCCCATGATATCTATAACTACGCTCTTAAGAATTTTGATAGGCTAGCCTACACATTTTCTCCCAAGCATTCTTAGTCAAGATGTTGACCTCAATGCCTATGTCCATAAGGACCTCATAGATAGACCATCCATCAATAGTGCCATTCACTAGGAATTCTTGGTCGTACTCTATATTTTGTGTATGCCAAACTTCTCATGTCCTCTCCATGTGTGGTGTAATGAGCTCAAGTTACTTTTGACCTACATGAGCTAAGAGCAAGTTCATCAATAGGGGAAACATTAATTTTATATTTAAGAGGTTTAGGATCTCAATTAATTATTGTATCTCAACTTCCTAGTTTTACAACTTATTTTGAGAGGTAATAACATGCACTTTTGGGTCTTGTGCTAATTGGAGCTTCCCTTGCAGGTTTTGGATTACACTCATGGCCTAATGTAATACATGTTTTTGGAACATTAGGTCTTGGTAAGGTAAATTTTTTTTCTTAGGATGTGTTATGCACTCATTTCAACCCTTATCCCCATATTCTAAGCATAACTCAGGTATTGACAAAACTAGCAGCTAAGTGGTGAATCCACTACAAGTAGTTGCCTTCACCTTGACTATCTATGTACTAGTTAGTTGTACTTTCAAGGTCCATATTTATATATTTTTCTCATGCCTGATAATTTTTGTGCCCTTGTCTATGCTATGCCTACCTTGAGTCAACTTTTTATACAAGTCAAGGCATTCCTCAACCTTATGGGACCCTTGATAATACCCACACATGAGATGTGTAGGGAAGTCATGCTAATAATGTTTTGTATAGTCACACTTATAACATAATCATGGTGGGATCCTTTCAAAACTACATCCTCCACCTCACCCTTTGGTGCCTCATTGAATTATAAATCTTGTGTTCTATTGGCCATAGCCCTCATTACCTTGGTTTACTTACCCTCTGACTATTGTGATGGCCTATCATACACCTCTTTCCATGTACTCATGAAATTTGTCAATCACCTGATAATTAGTAGTGGTATGGGTGTAGGAGTTGAACAACCAAAAATAGATGGTTGTGTTGACTTTGTTGGCACATTGTAACAAAGTGTAGTTGTGGACATTATGTACCTCTCAATAGACTTTGTAGTTTAGAAGCAAAGTGCATAAATTCCTTCATGGGAAGTTAGTCCTATTATGGCCTTTTGCTTCATAGTTAGTGCACCATATGCCACTTCAATCATCATACAATAAGGTAGTGATATGTTTTTGGAGTTAGGAGGCCATAGATGTAATTTGTGCCTTCATAAATGGGTTGATTCTAGTATCTATACTTTTGACTGCTTCTGTTATAAGCACGACTTCAAGTGCTTATTGAGGATCTATAAATGGCTTCATAAAAACTACCCTTTGGAATGGCATGAACAACCCTTCAATAAATCAATGTGCATGTTCGGAAGGGTGAATAACATATGGTATCTTTGATAGAAGAATTTTTAACCTTGCATCATATAGGTGCACACTTTTTAAAAGTCCTTGGATAATCTCTTTGAGCACGATGATGCTCTATTGTTCAAACTCTAGATTGTCAAATTCCTTTAGGAATGCATCCTTTACGGTATCATAGTCAACCATATCCTAGTTAGAATCAAATTTTATATACTAGGTATGGGAACGATCAAGTAGAGTGGTCATAAATTGGGTTTGATTGGGTTATGCCTCATACACACCACTATAATTCACACTTCAACACATATTCTACACCACTCTCTATGCCATGATACTCAAGAAAGTGAAAAAATATTTCATAATAGATTTGATATTGGGGGAAGATGGTTTTTGAGGTGCTTGTCTCCTCTATGTCTATCTTGGTGGTATTCCTCCAATTCCTTTAGCCAATGGGTTAGGTTATAGTCCCATCATTATTATTGGCACAGTTGATGTTGATGGTACTATGTTACTTTTTTGTTATGTTAGACTACTTCATATAGGTTGTTTCCCACTTTGCATTGCTGACATCAATTGAGATAATATGCTTATGCTCAAGTTATATGGTGGTGAGTTGGCACCCACTAGTCTAGAAGAAGTTGTGCTCACCTCCTTTTATGGATAATCTATTCAATCACAATGTTACACTCCAAGTTTACAAAATTTCTAAGGTCTAAGTATTTAATAGATTTAATTAATACTTATATAATTTTTTTGAGTGGGGGATCTAGCACATGAGCATGTGCCTTAGGTTCAAATGGGGTAGGTGCACCAAGCGTATATGAAATCACCAAATCCTATAGGAAACCAATGAATTCTACACCTATTAATTGTTTAGCTTGATCTATTACTTCATTATATTTTTATCCTTATACTATTGTATTTCAAGTGATCCTTCCCCTTTCCCTTATCACTCACGACAAGGTATCTCAACACTTTCAAGTTTCATATCTTCCCTCAATATGTATCATCTCTTATTATAGGTTTATCTTCTAAGCTCTTGGGTGTTAATATGCTCATCCCCTTTCATTACACTTCACCTATACATCACCTTTTCCCCATTTGTGCTACCCATATGTAAAAGGAATTTATCCTTCCATGCCCAAAGTTTCAAAAAAATAATCTACCATTAAATTTTTGAGCTTTGCATTGAATTCCTTCACAAACATGCCTCTAGGGTCATGAAAAAATTGGTACTCTAATTCTTTAGGGCATGAGTATGTTGAGACTACAAACTCAAGTATGTAGCTATTCATCAATCCTTGCCACCATTTATCAATTGCTCTAGTCCAAGTAGCATCTAGGGTCTCAAACCTATATAGGCACTCTTTCATCCACTTATGGTGTTGTCCATAGATTCTTATTTTATGGGTTGAATATCTAACTAACCACTGGTACACATGCTTATGTAACTCACAAGAAAAACTTCATAAAGATCAACATATAGGTTATTTTGAACCCACTTTCTTGGCTTTTATCCTTTGTCGGTTGGATTCTTTAGCACAAATCTATCTTTCACATGTTGAAGTTAATGCTCAATGTTTTCAAGAAAAATTTGGTACATCATTCTATTGTACCATTATAGTCATAAAATTTAACATGAGGTCCTAAAAAAAACCAAAATGTTGTGGAAAATGGCACACAAAGTTATCTTAGTTAGTTCTTGGTTTATTATAACTAGACTCAAGCATGGGATATTCCCTTTACACTCAATATTTGAACACTCAGTTATTCTATCATCAACCACATAAGGCACATGCTTAATGTGCTTATCCAAAGTGCAGTTGAGAAGGAATTGGGGCCTGTATTAGGCTAGTTGTGCCATGTCATAAGACAATAATTATGGGACTTGATCAATTCAAAGAAATCTTAAAGTAGATTTATGGATGTAATCCTGTGATGGACTAAGCCTAGTGGTCTACATGCACAATCCTTTTGGTGGACTATTCTTAGTGTCATATGGGAAATTAAAGGGTCAAAAGGATGTGTTCACTCACATTACTCATGCTAGACTCGTACTCTTAACAAAGGTGAAATCACTTGGCATGGGATATATATTCATTCTCTCTAAAAATTTATGATGACATCACCATCTATTATAGGAACTCTATTAATGATGTTAACCCTAAGCTTAGCATGAAAACTACTTGGCATAACTACATATAAAATATGACATTACATCCATTAAACATTTCATTATCAATATAAAATATTCATAGACCAGATTCATTATGTATTAACACAATAATATTCATCATTACTTGAGTTTAAAAATAGAGTATATAATTCATGGTAGATTATATGTTTAGTTCCTTCTAATTAATGACCTAGAGTCTCATAGATGAGCTTGGACACTTACAAATGGAACCTTCATGACGTCCATACTACCCCTAAGCCTAATGGTTGTTGAAGCTATGTATATTAAGGATTAAATTTTTTAGATCTCTATTTCAATTCTTTTATCTCCTTGAATCAACTAGCTTGATCTCCTTAAATAGATCTTTAGGAGTATTTCCAAAAGGGTGGAACATGCACACCGAGTGTCGAGATAGACTTTTAGTGATCATTCATGTCATCTCCATGACTTAATGAATTTTTTGTTGTAGCTACCACATTTACCAAATCATCGAATATTACTTGAAGATTTAAAAATGAGTTAACCACCTATTAGCTAGTGTAAGGTATGTGTTGCAACCTTCAGCTAGCACCAAAATGCCAAAATGTTAATCATTATTAAAAATGATCTCTTTACACCCATGTGGATGTCATTTTCACATGAATATAAGAATTAATGAAATAAGTGCCCCAAAAAGAATCTTCATATCCAAATAAGATCATCTATATTCTATAAACATCACCATTAGAGTCTCAATTTAGTAATGATTAAGGTTTCTTAACATTTTTAAGGTCTTAATAGAGTCCTTGGTTTCATTTATATAGTGTATACCTCCTTCAAAGGTCTCTAAAATGATACATCTTATCGACGGTATGGATATCTATACTTAAAAAAATGAAGATGGTGTCTACATACACTCCTCATGTTCTTACCACCTCCATCTTGTTCACATCCATTTTACTACCTTGTCACTGCCATTCCTCACTATCAAGTTTCATTTTCACCTCCATTCCATGTTCCCATCATCCTTTAACCATAATACCACCCTTCACTCATATATATCTAATATATACATTGAAATAAGAGTTAATAATTGATCAAAGTATCAAGGTCATGATGGTAGGGTCATATTACCTTTGTACACTACTAAAACAATCAAGAATGACTACCTACAAGTAAAAAACAAAATCAAGAGTTTCTCATGGAAAGGAAAACAAATAAGGATGTAAAAGGTATATCCTTGAAGGTTTTTGTTCAAAATATTCCCTAAAGTTTCAATAGATAAAGGAAAATCTCATTTACATTGCTTTATGTCCTTCTCAATGTCTAAACTTGTCCATACAATAATCGCTTACATCTATGATAGAAAAGGATGAGATCAAAGAGGCAATTTTAGGTAAAATAAAGGGTATGAAAGGAGTGGTTGAAATAAATGATAAATTAAAATAGAGTGAGAGAATTTGAATAACTTTATAGGTATGATTGAATTTTTTCAAGTTTTATCTCTACTACAATCTGTACAATGGTTAGATTTGGATCATAATCAAGTATATAGTGAGATAGAATTCTATTTTGAAGGAAATGGGTATGGTATGAGGAATAAATTATGACAAGAAGATGCATATTATTTTTCAATAAAAGACACATCTCTATAGATACTAAGTTAAGATAGGTTTTCAAGAAAGGTCACCTATAATAAGTTTGAGGGTTTCTTAAAGTGTGCAATCTGGATACATAAAGGCTAGTAGATGACTATTGCTATGGTTTGAAGATAAATGAGGTTCATATATGTTTTAATAATATATTGAAATGGATTAAATATTATATAAATTCATGAGGAAAAAATTATAAATAAAGACTCAGTCATTTGCCTTGAAAATTACCACTTATAACCTTCTCAAGAGAGCAGGCCTATCTTCAAGTTGGCAAAGAGGATGAAAGCACAATCCATGATCAAGTTTCATGATAAAATTGTGGAGTCTAATGATCATGGAAGGTTATTAACTTAGTTTTGATGGATATGAGGTTTAAATACCATGAAGGAATTTTCCAAGGTAAACACAGTCATTTATCTCATAAATATTTACCTATAACCATGAAAGGCCAGGCCTATCTAATCTAGTTAAAAAAATATTCAATCAAAATGGTCTATGAAAGAGTTTCATGTTCAATTGAAGATTTATAGGTCAATAAATATTTGAATGAGGTTATATACCATAGATATGGTTATAATAACATGATTTATAGTTAGGTCAACTGTCAAATAAGCACCTACAATCATCCAAATAATAATTTCATTAATTCATACACTCATATGACCTAAAGTAAAAATCAAGACCTTTCCATTAAAGGTTAATATTATGAGGTTTTTAATTAAATTAAAGTGAGAAATTGACTTCTCCAATCCTTCATAAATACCACTTAAGAAATGACATATCATGAAGAAAGTACACATTAGTTATATGGAACAAGATTGAGTATGAGCATAGAGCCTAAGAACACCCTTGAAGAGTGAATATGTTAAAGAAGAAAGACAAGAAATAGGTTTAAAATGAATTAATATGTATTTAAAGGTACCAAATTATGATGGAATGAATACCAAACATTTCAAAATTTATAATATTCTTTTACAAGAATGGTTATCACAACCCTTGAGGAGTCCTTGAAAAGGTATGAAGTGACATAAGTTTCATATGGATATAAGGAATAGACCAATAAAGGAATAAGATGATTGAATAAGGATTTTAAATCCTCATATATCCTCATAAAACATTATTACACATGAATAAAAAGCTAATAACATGAAAACATAGTCATGAAGCACACACAGTCAACATTATAAACTATTATGAGAGATTTAGAGGTTTTGAGGCATCTACAATGAATTAGCCCCTCAAAATTTGTAAACATGGTAAATACACCTTGATCAATCATCACATTCCATCCTAAAGGTCTTGACAGAGGTGGTAGTGCTCATTATTTTAGCGCAGTCACCCACATGTCAACAAATAAGCTTTTAATAGGATTGAGAGCATGACAAAAGGTTTGAGCTCCATACGAGGGTTTAAAAGGTAGATAATATTTATGTTTAGTACTCATGTGTCATGAAAGATGGTCATAGTCATAAATTCCATGCAATAATGCCCTTGAGGGCTAGCAAGATATGAAAGACCAAAACATGCATGTGTGATCTTAGGACTCTTTTCATGTTTTGAGTTTTTTTCAAGATGTACGAAACTTAGAGAGGGGTTTAAAATAAATTTTAAATGTTATTACATTTTTAGAATATCATTTAAAATCATAATACAGGAAAATTTAGTCCATCAAGTTTTAGCAAGTTGTGATTGCTTAAAACCTTTAAGTAGTGAAAATAGGCATTTAGAGCACTTCATGAATTTGAGACTAGTTACAAAGAGTAATATAATTATGAGAAAATATTTTAGATATTTAAAAATATTTTAACTCTTCTCTTGAATAAAAAAATATTTGCAGACCTCTGCTTTAGCAAATACACAGTCTAAGCAAAGAACCAATGCAAGCAATCTCAAGAAGTATCAAGGAAAAATGGGGATTAAAAATAAAAAGAGTCTAAAAGGGGTGAAAATTAATGTGAAATATATTTTTTAATCCCTCACATATATTATAGTTCACCAATACCTCCAGTACTCAAATTTGGCAAATTAGGCCTAGAAGATAGTTTAAGGCCTATAACACCATGAAGGCACTTGTAACCCCTATCAAGTAACGATGACATATGATAAGGTTTAATGATATGGTATAGGTCTCATG
The DNA here is from genome assembly GCA_037957365.1 of Torreya grandis. Classification (NCBI taxonomy): domain Eukaryota; kingdom Viridiplantae; phylum Streptophyta; class Pinopsida; order Cupressales; family Taxaceae; genus Torreya; species Torreya grandis. Next base: position 310,502 of record JARHVA010006469.1, on the reverse strand, counting down.
AGTATTATTAAAATTAAATAAAGACATAATAAATATCAATTTAACTCACAAGGAGAAATTTAAACTTTGCAGTCTAAGATACTCATTCGACCCACCTAATCAAGTACTCATATCTTTCACCAAAAGGGCAGTTTAGCCAAATGATATTATCATGATTTTAGGAAAAATATTAACTTATAATTAAATATTTATTGATTTTTTTAAGGTTTTAGGTTTAGGAACCATAATTAATAGCATAAGCATGTCAAGAATGCAAGAAGAACCCTACATGCAAACTTCACTATGTACATATCTTTGCACACTATTTGCATGGGAACCCAAGTTTATCAATAAAATTTAGGTGGTATATTTATTAAATATTCATGGAAATAAGTTTTGGTTTTGATTTATATACTTTATGAACCATCATTAAGAAGGTTCACCTCAAAAACCCTATAAAACCCTCTTAATGACTAGTTTTGAGAAAAGTCAAATTTATTCCAATAAAAAATTCATGAATCATATTAAAACCTCTTTAAATATGAATTAAAGTAAAATAAGGTCCTATAAATGGTAATTTATTATATGTAATTTTATATACATGGTATAAAACAAAGTTTTTTAAAGAAAAAGTGCTAAAAGAAGAGGTATAAGGTAGTTTAATGGATTCCAATCCATGGAGAGTGAAGTTTGGAACTTGTTATTCCTCATAAATCCATTATATGGCCAAAAAAATTCCTATTAATTCCTTAACGAGATCATTTAAATAATATAATCTATAAAAATTCAAAGTAGTTTGACTTAGTCAACTAGTTTGACCAAGTTGTAGGTGTTTCTTCATAAAAAACCTATTTCATGAAATGGAGGATTGTTTCCAGCCTGAATATCAATATATTTTTAGGTTGTAATGGTTTCATGCATGTTATAATAGATATAAAGTGAAATAGGTTACGTTAATAGGCCTATTTCACCTAGTAGGCCTATTTGATCAATTAAGAGAAGATGATAATGGCTTTGAAGGGATATCAAAAGAGTTCATATGGAGTTATCATGCTTCATAAATAGACCTCAAGTGGATATCCCATGAAAAATTAGATATTTAGTGATAATTAATGTAAATTAAGGATAAATAAGGAGTTGACTAGTCTTAAGTGCAAAACAGTCTGAGTTACTTGATCATTAGTTGACTAGAAATCAATGCGTGTTCCATGGTTTGCATGCAATATAAGTCATCCACTTGTTTTGATCTTTGTTAAGAGGAGTTAACTAAACAAATAATAGTGTAGGATGCTAAAAAGAAGAGTTTTCACAATTTAATATGTCCCACCACCTCATTTTAATGCCAAGAAGCTCATATAAAGCTTATGCAAAGCATAAATCACAAAGAGATGTGATGAAGAACTATTGTTAACTATTTTCACTAAATTTGAATTGATTTAATGTTGAGTTTAATTCTTCCTCTCTATTCTATGCCAATATATTGTCTTATTATCTTCTTCTCTTATTCCATATATTTAGTCCTTTAAGCCTATTTTTAGGATCCCTCTCTTTGACATGATGAAACTCTACCAAGATTAAGCTTTGTAAACCTCTTGAGATAATAAAAATGATTATTTCATATTCCTATATACATGTTTAGTGTGATTATGTTAGTTTAATTTTCACATGTAGAAGTATTTTCTCCCTTGGCATGTCCGAATCTCACTTAGTTATTAGTATGTCATCTTATTCAGGTCATATATAGTGTTTGATATTGAATGACTAATCTAATAGTGGATACATTGATTGGTTAGTGCATTGAATCAAGCCTTCCATCATTTACCTCATGCGTTGATCACTTGATGGAAAATTTATGTGCAATATTTTTTCATAGGAGTCCTTTGGAGTTGTAGATTTAGTGATTTGCATTGTTCATTAGTGTTGTGGAGCTCAAATAGAGTGGATGAACTAGTAGTATAGGTGTATCACCAATAGTAGAATAGGATTTACCTTTCATTTTATTTATAACCCTTTTTTAACCCAAAATCATAGTAATTTTTTGTAAGATGAATAAATTTGATACAACAGAGGAGATAGCCTCATAAATATAAAGGTCTAGTCTAAGATACAAGTGTCATACTACCTAGACCATTCTAATGTTAGTCTAGTTTTGAAGTAAATCCAATCAACCTATCTTCAATAGGATGAAACTTGGGTTTCTAATAGTTATGGTATGCCTGATGGGACATAGATCTAGCCATTGGATTAAAAATTTACAACATCTTGGTATTCAAAAATAGTTTCAAGTACTTGTATGGTCATCATCTCAAAGGTAAATGGCAACTCTTGTTCAAACATTTAGTTATTTTCATGTATCTTTTGATAGGTTATGGTAGCCTATGAGGCAGATTTTGGTCATTCTTCTCATTATCAATAGCCCTATCCACCATCCCAATTCCAACATGATCCATATCCACCTCATTATAGCCCATATCAGCCCTACCATGGTCTATATCAGCATTATAATGGCTCATACTAGCCATATAATACTCCTCATGAACCTTATTACTCTCCATATGAGCCAGATCAATTCCAAGATCAACCAACCTTCCAAAACTCACTAAATTTTCATGATGAGATCGAGGAGATAAAGAGGGTGAAACAAATGATTGCTAAATAAATTTTATCCTACAAACAAGAAGAGTCATCTAAACAATTTCAAAAGACACTACCTCCTACTACCCCATGCCACTATCCATGGATTCTAAGTCCACCTCAACAATAAATTTTCCAAATAATGCTTGAAGCTATAATACCTTCAATACCAGAGACTCCTAAACCAATTTTTCTAACTTGGAAGAAATTGCACCAATCAAGCATAAGCTAGGACAAGCTTAAAATCATTTAACCTGCACCCCTCCCTCCTCAAGAGCCCAAGTCCTTCCCTTCATGGAAAGTCATTCAAGAGATATTTTAGCATCAAGAGGAGGTTAAGGTGATCAAAGTTTCTTGGCCCCATAATCAAAATCAAACATCTATGGTAGCACTTTTGGATCTTTCTCATCTTCTTGAGTATTTTTAGGGTCTACCATGCCACTTTTTGAGAAAGAGCCTCTCCTTTGTGAGGTAAGTGAAGAATATTTAGCTAAATTGATATAAAATTAGAGTGATTTGAGTGATAAATAAGAAGAAATCATTATTGGGACACCACTTGGAAAGGATAGGCATGATTCAATCTTCCAAAATGCAAAACAAGATAAGTTGGAAGAGGTTTCACTTAATTGAGAGGAGGATGTTTATCAAGAACTTGCATTAGCTAATATATATGAGGTATAAACAACTATTTCTCTAGAAGGAACCCATGAATACCACTCACATAGAATCATTGTTGAGATTGAGAACATTTTTGAAGTTTATGATCATTGGTAGCAGTTGTACCATGAATTCTTGAGTGAGATTGACGAGCTCAAGATGGTAGATTTGGATGATGAAATAGGACATCAGATTGGAGCTTCACATGAAGATTCCACCAACATTTTGGATCTTCAAGAAAGTAATGTTATTTTAAATAAACCAAAGGTAATATGAGTTGGATCTTGATTGGATAGATGAGATGTCATTCTCTATTGAAGATGAAGATGAAACAAGTGCAACAAATCAAGAACTTTCATGTGACTCCATGAAAAGGTTGTAAATGTGTAATCAACATGATTTATAACAAGAAAATGGTAATGATACTAATCAAATCCATGTTTTCTAAAGTGTTCATGAAGAAGTGGCCCTTTGGGATGACTTGGAGGTTTTTGTCCAAAGTTTTAAAGCTCATCTTCACCCCATAAGGAGCCTAAGGAATGCCTTGTAAAGAATACTAATGCAGCTTCTCATCCTAAGTATTATATGGAAATTCAAGAAGAGATTAATGACATGTCGTATCCATACTTGAAATAAGTTGAAGACCTTGACAAATCACTACCTCAAATAGAGCATAATGGAGACACTAATCATAATATATCATCTAAGTTTCCAATAAAATCATTGAATGAGAATGTGGTAAATCATTGGCAGCCAATGAATGAGGTAGAATTATCATTATTGATGCAAGAAAGAAGAACTTGGGAGGAGTATGACTAGGTTTTAGACCCACATATACAATCCATGACCTGAGAAGGGAAGTAGAAGGACCAACTACTTCTTCAAGTATCCATGAACATGTAATGATTTTATCTACAAGAAAAACTATCAATTGATATAAATCATACTTTAAGATTCCATGGTGGATAATCAATATTTACATTTTACCCTTGAGGATAGTTTTTAACTTTAGGTTAGTTATTTTAGGTTGTTTATGATGTTTCAATAATTGAATAACATAAGCAGTAGGATGTTGCCTTGTTGTTGTCTTGTCTTATTTTCCTATTTCCTTAGGTTTATTATGTTTTCTTCTTAGATTATGTGTGTTTCCTTGTTTTTTCCTTTGTGTCTTATTTTTTTTGTAGTCAAATAGGTGTTACAAAGTCCAAAAATTATGTTTGGTAGTCGAAAGAGTCATCAAGTCATGTTGTTAAGTTTCAGGTTATCATTGTCATGTGAGATTCAATTAGTTCTCTTGACTATCAGGTTTTTGAAACCTTTTTAATCACAAAAAATGTTGGTAATTTGGTATATCAAGGCCAAATACCAATCCTTATAACTCAAAACTTTTTAGGGTACTATTTTAAGCCTCTTCAGTGATAAATCTCTTTGTAAAACTATGTATTTTTACCTAAAAGGGAGATTTTTGAGCATTTAAATGTCAAACTCTAAGGAAAAAAGACATTAAAATATCCAAAATACCTTAAAACTCATTCATATTTATGCAATTGTCTTAGTTCTAAAGTTTCATGCTTTGGAATTAACTCTTTATGTAAGTTTAAGTGTGGAAAAGGCCCCAAAAGACTCACATGTGCCAATTTTGGCCCAAAAGCATGTAAAAAGAATTAAAACTTGTTTTAACATGATTTTTTACTTGTGTTTATCCTCTTAATGTACTAAATTTGGTGATTTATGACTTAAGTTTCAAAAATATGTAAGAAAGAGCCATTTTTTATGTAGTTTCATTGAAAAGTACAAACTTATACGGCCCATTCCATACAACAGAGGCTTGAAGATTGAAGATGAGGATATGTCAAGGGTTAAAAAATAATTTCATGGAAAAATTATTAAAAATAGGCCCAAAACCAGTTCCCTCTAGTCAAATGGATTCTTTTCACATAGGGAGAGCCCTTCAGGTTTGCAAGTGGTATGGTCCTGAGAGAGAAACTCTAGGTCTAAAACTTTAACCAAAGAAAGTAGTTTCACAAATATTCCATCTATGTCAAGTGGTTCTCAATTTGGGCCTCTTGTCTTTATGAATGATCACATTAAATTAAAGTCACTCATTATGGCTCCTTCATCCAAGCAGGTAGTCGATTTTCCTAAATTTCTCTTCATTAGGGCATCATAGCAAAAAAATTCAAGATTGTGGAGATTTTAAAGAACATAATTCACCTTTCCATGGCAGACATCAGTTATATTCCACATGTTTGAATGTCAAATATATCTTAATAATAGGTCTAAAATGTAATTCTATAGTCTTCAGGCAATAAAGAAAGATTTTACTATTCAGGAGAAAAAAAGCAACATCAAGATTTCTTAGAGTATTATTTTTAGGGGTCTCATTATTCTACACATGTCCTCTCCTCATGTTCTCAAAGTTTCATGAAGCTTCATATCCCAATAATATTTTTATTATGCTCTCAACATACCCATTGGAGTCTCATTTTATAAATGTTTAAGGTTACTTAGCATTTTTTAAGGTTTTAGTAGAGTCCTAGGTTTCATTTATATAGTGTATACCTCCCTCAAAGGTATCCAAAATGATACATCTTGTAAAAGGTATTATTATCCTTTATTAAGACCCTCAAGATGGTTCCAACATATAATATCCATGGTCTTACCACTTCCATCTTGTTCACATCCATTTCACTGCCTTGTCACTATTATTCCTCATTGTCAAGTTCCATTTTCACCTCCGTTCAATGTTCCCATCATCCTTAAACCATCATACCACCATCCACTCATCTCCATCTCATCAATCCATCATAATAGGAGTCAAGGAATGATAAAATCATCATTTTAATGATGGTAGGGTTATGTTACCTTGGTATTCTACTAAAAGCGTAAAAAATGACTACTTACAACAAGTAAAAAGCACAATCAAGAGTTTTTCATGGAAAGGAAAATAAAGAAGGATTTGAAAGGTTTCTCATTGAAGGTTTTTTTCGAAGTCTTCCCTCAATTTGTAATAGATAAATGAAAAGCTTATTGACATTATTTTATGACCTTTTAAAGTTCCAAACTTGTCTGTATAATAGTCACTTACAACCATGATAACAAAGGATGAGATCAAAGAGGCAATTTTAGGTCAAATCAAGGGTACGAAAGGAGAGGTTGAACTCAAGGAACATTAATATAGAGTGAGATAATTTTAATAAATTAATAGGTATAAATGATGTTGTTTAAGATATATCTCTGCTATAGTCCATACAATGGTTAGATTTGGATCATAATCAAGTATATAGTGAGAGAGATGTCTATTTTCAAGGAGATGAGTATGGAATGAGGAATATAGTATGACACCAAGATTCATATGAATTTTGACTAAAATAAAAACCTATAAAGAGAAAAAAATCATATATTTTATCAATAAAGACCACTTATAGTAGGTTTGAGGATTTCTTAAGGTGTGTAATCTTGGTACATAAAGGATGGTAGAAGAATATTGCTATGCTTTAAAGATAAATAACATACATCTATGTTTGAATAATCTCTTGAAATGGATTCAAGAATGTATCAAGTCATGAGGATAACATTATATATAAATACTCATTCATTCACCTTGAAATCACCACCTATAACCTTCTCAAGACATCAGGCCTATCTTCAATTTGGCAACGAGGATGAAAGCACAATCCATGATGGAGGTTCATGATCAAATGGTGGAGTCTCATGATCATGGAAGGTTATTAATTTAGTGATGATGGATATTTGGTCTAAATAACATGAAGGACTACTCCAAGATAAACACAATCATTTACCTCATAAATATTCACCTACAACCATGAAAGGGTAGACCTATCTCATCAAGTTACAAAAGTATTCAAGCAAAATGGTTGATGAAAGAGTTTCATGTTCAATGGAATATTTATATAGAAATCAATATTTTAATGAGGTTATAGACCATAAATAGGGTTACCAAAACATGATCTACAGTTAGGTGAATTATCAAATAAGCACCTACAACCATCCAAATGGTAATTTAATTAACTCATACACTCATATGCCCTAAAGTGCAACTCAAAACCTTTCCATTCAAGCTTAATATTGTGTGGTATATTATGGAATTCAAGTGAGAAGTGGACATATCTAAGCCTTCATCAATACCACTTAAGCAATGCCATCTCATTAAAAAAGTACATATTAGCTATATAAAACAAGACTGAGTATGAGCCTAGAGCCTAAGAACACCCTTGAAGAGTGAATATGATGAATAATAAAGATAATAAAGAGGTTTAAACTGACCTAAGGAGTGTTTTAAAGTAATAAATGATGATGGAATTAATACCAAACATTTCAAAATTCCTAATGTACATCTATAATGATGTTTATCACAACCCTTGAGGAGTCCTTGAAAAGGTATAAAGTGACAAGCTACAAAGGGATATAAAGCCTACATGAATGAAGGACTAAGGTGATTAAAGAAGGATTTTAAAGCCTCATATATCCTTATCAAACATTATTATACACAAATATAAATCTAATAACATGAAAACACAATCATGAAGCACACATAGTCATCATTAGAAGGTAATTTTGAGAATTTTTGAGGTTTTAAGGCATATACAAGTGGAATTGGCCTCTAAAAATTGGTACACATGGTCCTTACACATTTATCAAGCCTCCTATTCCATCATCAATGTCTTAACATAGGTGGAAGTACTCATTAATTTAGCACAGTCACCCACATGTCATCAAACAATCATAAATGAGACAAATAAGCTTTTGAAAGGATTGAGAGAATGATAGAAGGTTTGAAAGATAGAGAATAGTTATTTTTAGTCCTCATGTGCCATTAAATGTGGTCATAGTCATAAATTTCATGCAATAATGCCCTTGAGTGCTAGCTAGGCATGAAAGGCCAAAATAGGCCTGTGTGTTCTTAGGACTCTTTTCTTGTTTTGAATCTTGTTTAAGATGTATGCAACTTGCATAGCATTTTTCAAGACATTTTAAAAGATATAAAATGTTTATAATCTCTTTACAAATTATAATATTGGAAATTTAGTCCATCAAGGTTTAGTAGGTTGTGACTACTTGAAACCCTTGAGTAGTGAAAAGAAGGCATTTAGAACACTTCATGACTTTGAGACTAGTTCCAAAGAGTAAAATCATTATGAAAACTTTTTTTAGAGATTTAAAACTCTTTTAAATGTTCTCTTGATTAAAAAAATATTTGCAGACCTCTACTTTAGAAAACACATAGTCTATGCAAAGAACCAATACAAGTAGTCTTAAGAGGTATCAAGGAAAAATGGAGATTAGATAGAAATATGAGAGAACTACAGGTTAAAATTAATTTGAAATAATGGTTTTGAATCCCTCAAATATCCTATAGGTCATCAAGACCTCTAGTACTCAGATTTGGCAAATTAGGCCTAGAAGCTAGTTTAAGTCCTATAATGCCTATAATACCATGAAGGCACTTATAGCCCATATCAAGTAATGATGACATCATTATAAAGTGTAATGATATGTTACATGTTCCATGAGGATTATTAAAATCATATAAAGATAGAGGAAAGGTTAATTTCACTCATAAAGAGAAATTCAAACTTTGTAGTCTAAGACACTCATTTGACCCACCTGATCAAGTACTCATATATCTCACCACAAGGGGAGTTTTTGAAAATCATATTAGAATGATTTGAGGACCCATATTAAATTATAATTAATTATGTATTTATTTTGGTTGAGGGGCTGATTTTTATGAACCATCACTAAGAGCATAAGCATATCTAGAATGTAAGTAGAACCCTACAAGCAAACTTTATTATGTACATATCTTTGCACACCATTTGCATGGGAACACAAGGTTATAAATAAAATTGAGGGGGTTTGTGCATTAATTATTCATTTAAATAATATTTTTTTGGATTTATATAATTTATGAACCATCATTTAGAAGGTTCACCTTGAAAACTTTGCAAAACCCTCCTAAGGACTAGTTTTGAGAAAATTCAAATTTCTTGCAATCAAAACTACATGAATAATATAGAAACCTATTTAAAAATTAATTTAACTAAAATAAGGTATATAAAATTGTAATTTTATGAATGTAATCATAAAAACATGGCAAAAAATAGAGTATTTTGAAGAATTTTTTTTGAAAGGAGAGGTACAAGGCAGTTTAATCGATTTCAATCCATGGAGAGTAAAGTTTGGAACTTGTTCTTCCTCATGTAAACATATGGTAAAAAACATGAATATAAATTCCTTGATAAATTATCCCATTCCATCCTCAAGGTCTTAACAAAGGTGCAAGTGCTCACTATTTTAGCATAGCCACCCACATGTCAATAGACAGTCATAAATGAGATAAATAAGCTTTTAAGAAGATTGAGAGCATCTCAAAAGGTTTGAGATCTATAATAAGTTTTTAAAGGTAGATAATATTAATTTTTAGTCCTCATGTGTCATGAAATATAGTCATAGTCATAAATTCCATGCAATAATTCCCTTGAGGGCTAGCTTGGCATGAAAGACCAAAACAAGCTTGTGTGCTCTTAGGACTCCTTTCTTGTTTTGAGTCTTGTTCAATATGTATGAAAATTTCATATGGGTTTAAAATAAATTTTAAATGTTATAAATTTTTTATAATCTCATTAAAAATGAGAATATTAGCAAATTTAGTCCATTAAGGTTTAACAGGTTGTGATTGCTTGAAACCCTTGAGTAGTGAAAAGAAGGCATTTAGAGTGCTTCATGAATTTGACACTAGTTACAAGGAGTAATATAATTATGAAAAAATATTTTATAGGTTTAAAAATATTATAATCTATTTAATAACAAAATATTTTTAGACCTCTGCTTTAACAAACACATAGTCTAAGCAAAGAACCAATGCAAGCATTCTTAAGAGGTATCAAGGCAAAGTGGAGTTTAGAAATTAAAAGGAGACCATGGTGGGTGAAAATTAATTTTAAACAATGGTTTTGAATACCTCACATATCCTAAAGGTCATCAAGACCTCTAGTACTCAGATTTGGAAAATTAGGCCTAGAAGCTAGTTTAAGGCCTATAACACCATGAAGGCACTTGAAGCCCCTATCAATAAATGATGACATCATGAGAACGTGTAATGAGATGGAAAATTTTCCATGAGGATTATTAGAAGAATATAAATATAGATTAAAGGTCAATTTCACTCACAAGGAGAAATTCAAACTTTACTGTCTAAGACACTCATTCAACCCACTTGATCAAGTGCTCATATATTTCACCACAAGGAGAGTTTAGAAATATTGTCTTAGAACTATTTTAGGGAAATTATAATTAATTATTATTATTTTTTTTTTAGGGGATGAGGTTTATGAACCATCACTAAGAGCATAAGCATGTCTAGAATGCAAGCAAAACCCTATAAGCAAACTTCATTCTGCACATATATTTGCACATGGTTTGCATGGTAACCCAAGATTATTATGAAAATTTATAGGGTTTTATCAATAATAATTCATGGGAACATGTTTTGGTTTTGAGTTATTTACTTTATGTATTGTAGTTAAGAAGGTTCACCTTAAAAACTCTCCAAAACCCTCCTAAGGACTAGTTTTGAGAAAATTCTAATTTCTTGTATTAAAACATCATGAATCACCCTAAAAGATCTTTAAAAATGAAGTAAAATTAGATAAGGTCCTAGAAATGGTACTTTTTTTACTATATTATATGGACATGGCAAAAAATAAAGTTTTTTAAAGAAAAAGTGTTGATAGGAGAGTTCTAACGCAATTTAATGGATTCCACTACATGGAGAGTTAATTTTAGAAATTTTTTTTCCTCCTCAATCCATAATATTTTCAAAACCATGCCTATAAATTCATCTCTAATCTCATTCAAACCAACCAATCTACAAAAATTCAAGGTAGTTTGACCAAGTTACAGGTGTTTCTTCATAAAAAATACTATTTTATGATATGGAGGACTTTATAGGCATACATATCATTATATTTTAAGGTTATAATTATTTCATATAGGTACTAATATCTATCAGGTGCAAGAGGTTAGGCTACTATGCCTATTTGGCCTTGTAGGCTTATTTGATCAATTAAGAGAAGATGAAATTGGCATTAAAGGAATATCAAGAGAGTTCATATGGAGTTATCAAACTTAATAAATATATTCCAAGTGAATTTCAATTTAAAAACTAAATATTTAGTGATAACTAATTAAAAAGAGGGATAAATAAGGAGTTGACTAGTCTTAAGTGCAAATTAATCTAATTTAGTTGATCATGAGTTGACTAGCAATCAATGCATGTTCCATGGTCTTTATGCAACAAAATTCATCCACTTGTTTTTATATTTTTTAAGAGGATTTAACAAAAAAAATAATGGTGTATCATTCTAATAATAACATTTTGAACAAGTCAAGATGGCCCACCACCTCATTCCCTTGCCAAGGAGCTCATACAAAGATCATTTAAAGCATCAATCATAAAGAGATGTGATGAAGGACTATTGTTAACTATTGCCACTAAATTTGACTTGATTTAATGTTTTGTTGAATTATTTATGTCTCTTATATGACAATATATTTACTTGTTCTCTTGTTCTATATATTCAGGCTTTTAAGCCTATTTTTAGGATCCCTCTCTTGGGCATGATGAAACTCTACTGAGATTAAGCTTTGTAAACCTCTTGAGATAATAAAAATGACTATTTAAAATTCCTTTATATAGGTTTAGTATGATTATGTTAGTTTTATTTGTACATGTGTAAGTATTTTCTCCCTTGGTAAGCCCTAATCTCACCTAATTACTAGTATGTCATCTTATGCAAGTCATATATAATGTTTGATGTTGAATGACTAAGTTAAAAATGGATATATTGATTGGTTAGTGCCTTCAATCATGGATTCCATCATTTCCTTCATGTTTTTATCACTAGATGGAACCTTTATGTGAAATACTATTGCATAGGAGTCCTTTAGAGTTGTAGATTCAATGATTTACATTATTCATTAGTGTTATGGAGCTGAAATAGTGTGGTTGAACCAGCAGTATAGGTGTATAACCAAGAGTAGAATAGGATTTATATTTTAGTTTCTTTCTAACCTTTTTCAACCCAAAAGCATAATATGTTTTAGTAAGATGAGAAAATTTGATACATCAGAGGAGATAACCTCATAAATATAGAGGTCTGGTCTAAGATACAGGTGTCCCACTACCTTATACCATTCCAATTTTAGTCTAGGTTTAAATGAGAATTAATAAATCTACCTTCAATAGGGTGCAACCTAGGTTGCTAAAAATAAGCACAAACATGAACCTTAATCATGTAACTCATTTTCTATCCTAGTTATATTTTTAAATCTCTCCTCTCCGATTCTTGTCAACACATAATTCCATTCTATTGATCTAATTTTACTATTGTATTCCTAATGCTCTCTTGACTAAAGGACATTTTTATCTTTCAATCCTAGATTCTTCTTGCTATGTATTTATAAATTCATTGTTACAAAGATTTTAATACTAGTGTGGGGTTTTTATGTGTTTGATGGTTTACCACTTGACACCTTTGTTACAACATTATCGATTGTTTCCTTCAAGGTGATGTTGTTATTTGGAATTAATTTACTCATTTATCTTAATGTTAATTCATGGCATAAGAAATAATCTAATGATTTACCATTTTTTATAGCCTATAAACCCCTTGGCAATTTCATATCAAGAAAAGATTCTTTTGTATTCCCAATTCTGATTCTAATCACTTGAATAATTCATCATCCATGTCCAAATATTAATTTATCAAATAAAAATAAATGCATGATAAATTATCCAAGACATCTATAAATGAAATCATATAAGAAAAGGAGAATAATTTTTAAAAATCACTCTAAATAAGATAATTGTGTGGACTTGAATTTCCTCTTCAAAGTATTAGATATGTAGGTTGTGTTTAGATATTGTGAGGGTGAATATTGTGAGATCACTTCCATACATTTGCCACATTTTTATTTGAATTTTTTCATTCATATATAAACCCTATTAGGCTTACAACTTTGAAGAAGCTATTTTCAAGTATTTTGTACACATCTAAATGTTAGATATCTACACGCAAAACTAATTTAATGATTTTGACTCAAGTTATTTATTTTATACAAATGAAATAATCAACCAAATCATCACTATAGTGGTATTATATCATATCACATGTTTGATAAATAAAGTCACAATATTTCATTAATACTTTTTATTCCTTTTGATTCATATATGTCAGTTTTCATTGATCCTATTGTATCTAGGGGTAATGGGATCTAGTTTTTGCATCAATTTAAAATGTTAATTAATTAAAAAATAAAATTGGATTAGGTAAAGTGAACTAGTTTTACCTTTCATAGTGAAGTGAAAGGAGGTTGTGAAATCTTGAGAGTGCATGTTTTTTATTAAATATAGTGATAGATTTCTTATTTATAAAGAGTCATGGTTCAACTAAAATAATCATGAATTTTGGATTGAATTTTTTGAATACTATTTGGGTTATTCAAATTTTTTTATGTGGATAATTCTTTATCTTTTTCCTTGAAGGGTAAAAGAGGGAAAAAACACAAATTTTAATCTATCCTATTTTTAGATTAGTAATTTTGATAATGGTAAAAGATAATAATTTTGGTAATGAATGATTGATTATTTAAATTTTGTACCTATTTCACTTTAATTGAATTGAGCATTTAATCTATACCTATTTCATGACCTTGTTCTATCCTAAACATCTATATGGATCTACTTATTTTCTAAATTTCTATCTAATGCCAAAAAAAATATAACTACTAAAAACACCTTGAATCATATATACATACAATATTGGACATAAACACCACACATCTCCCTAAAGGAAAAAAATATCTAGTAGATTACAATAGTGGCAAAAAAAAATCCCCTATTGTAAGTTTTTGTCCTTACCCATTTTAATGCTTGGTTTTTAAATGTAGACCCTCTCTTATAGTGTGGTCCTTATTTTTAGGATAGGTAGCATGATTAATTTCTATTTTTTATCTATAAAATCACATGCAAGTCATCTAGTCTACCACTTATAAATTTCAATACAAATGAATTATTATAATACTACATATTGATCAAAGATTCTTGTTTATTTCACATTCTGATTCTAATCACTTGAAACAGTCCTTAGCTAAGTCCTGAGTTTAATTTATCTTATTAAAATAAAATCATGATAAAATTATTCAAGAAATCTCTATATTCATACATATAGTAAAATAAGCATAATTTTAAAAATAACACTAAGTGGGATAACTATGTGGGCTTGAATTCTCTCTTCAGATTATTATATATTTAGGTAGTGTTTATCCATCATGAGGGTGATTTGGGTGATATAATCCCACTACACTCCCCCATTTTTAATTTTCATGTTTTCATTCATATCAAAACCCTATTTGGGTTATAACATTGAATAATCTATTTTAAAGGCTTTTGTACACATCCTAAGGTCAAATCTCCACACATGAACCTAATTTAAGTCATGAAAAATGATTTTGAGATGAGTTATTTTTTTTTTTTAAAATAAATAACCATCATAATCAATAATATAATATTATTTGATCTTGTCATGTGTTGGATGATTATACCTTGCATAAGATTTAGTCCCATTTTATGTTGACTTCAAAGTTTGGTTCATGTTTATCTATTTATAGTGTTTGTTAGGTTCACACAGTCATATATTAGACAAAAACAACTAAGGTTGTCATTTAATTTGTATTTAGTCTTATTACTTTCAATTGTACATTATTGAATTTGATATTTTTCTTTTATTTTTCTTCACATGCTAATTTAAAAAATTATTTTATATTCTATTCAATTTTTTGAATTAGTGTTAATTTGCCTAATAATCAAATTTATATAAAACATAGATACAAAAAAATAATATTTTGGGTAACTTTTATCAGTGGTCTCCCATGTTGGTTTTCGTAAATCAATTATTCGCCTTAATTTCCTTTGCATGACACCATTCTATGAAGAAAGGAGTACATCTAGGTTGGGGGATAAAGAATGTTATGGTATAGCAAGATTAATACTCTCCTTCTAATTCCTCTATGTCAGTTTTCATTGATCGAGTTGGCTAAAGTAGTAATGGGATATAGATTTTAAGTGTATTTAAAAGGTTAATTAATTAAAAAAATAAAATTAGATTAGGTAAAGTGAACTATTTTTACCTTTCCTATGAATTTGAATGAGGTTTTAAAAGGTTAAGAGTGCATGTTTTCCACTAAATATATCAATATATTTATTATTTATAGAGTCTTGGTTTGACTCAAATAAGCATACATTTTGTAATGTAGTTTTCAAAGACTATTGGGGTTATTTCATTATTGAAGGGTAAAGAGGGGGGAAAATCCTTATCTTTAATCTCTCATATTTTGAGTTTGGTAATTTAGAGAATGGTAGAAGAGAATAATTTTGATAAAAATTACCTGATTATTTAAATTTCATACCAATTTCACTTTAAATGACTTGAGCATGTAATGTCGACCTATTTCATGACCTCACTCTATTACAAACCACTATATGGATCTATTTATTTTATAAATATCTATATAATGCCTTAAAAAATGATATAAAAACTAAAAACACCCCAAATCATATGTACCAAAAATCCTAGGCCCAAAAGTCACACCTCTCTATAAAGGACAAAAATATCTATAAGAGGACAATAGTGGAATATGATTTTGTCCCCTATAGTATATTTTTATCCTTACCCATTTTAACTCTTAGTTTTGAAATCTAGACCCTCTCTTATAGCTTAGTCCTTATTTTATTATAGGTAGCGTAAGTATTTCTTATTTTTTATAGATATAAAATTACACTCAATTAACCCATTATACCACTTAGAAATTTCAATACATAAAAATTCTTAAAATATTGTGTATGGAGCAAATATTCCATTTAACTGCCAATTCAAATTCTAATAATTTGAATCATTCCTCAACCAAGTCTAAAGGTTAGTTTATCCAATTCAAACCAAAACATGATCAACTATTCAATACATCTATAGATTCATAGATATAGTCAAAAGAACATAATTACAAAAATCACTCTAAGTGGGTAAACTATGTGGGTTTGAATTTTCTCTTCAGAGTATTGGATATGTAGGTAGTGTTCAACTATAACTAGGGTGACTAGGGTGAGATCATCCCACTAAATTCCCCCATTTATTATTTGCATGCTTTTATTCATATCAAAACCCTATTATGGTTACAACATTTAAGAATTTATGTTCAAGCCCTATGTACACATCTGAAGGTCAAACATTTTCACATAAACCTAATTTAAGTTGTCACAAATTATTTTGATACAAGTTTTTTATTTTATACAAATGAAATGATTAGCCAAATCAGGAATATATAGTGGTATTTGATCATATCCCATGTTGGACGAGTATGTCTGACACAAGTTTTAGCTCTAGTTTTTGTGCACTTAGAATTTTGGTTCCTATTTGTCTATTTTAGGTGTATTCAGGTTCATACACTCATATCTCAAATAAAAATAACTAATTTTATAATTTCAATTTTAGTTAATCATCTTTATTTTAATTTCACGTTGTTGAGTTCAATATTTTGTTTTTATTGTGTTTATCACAAGATGATTTACAAAAATCTACTGTATTCAATTCATTTTATCTAAATTAGTGTTAATTCAAATAATAATCATATTTGGATAAAGCACAAAGAAAAAAAATATTGTGGAGTGACTTTTGTTAGTGGTCTCCTTTACTAGTTTTTGTAAGTTAATTATTACCCTCACTTTCCTTTGCATGACTCCATTTTATGAAGAAAGGAGTGTGTCAAGGTTCAAGGATAAATAAATTGATGGTATGATAAGAATAAAATTTTCCATTTTATTCTTTTATGTTAGTTTTCATTAATCCAGTCAGCTCTTGGGTAATGGGAGATAATATTTGTGTGTATTTAAAATGTAAATTAATTAAAATATAAAATGGGATTGCATAAATTTAAGTAGTACCTTCCCTATGAAGTGAAAGGAGGATGTGAAATGTTGAGAGTCAATAAGTTTCCTTAAATATAGTTATTTATTTTGTATTTATAAAAATTCTTGGTTTGACTTAAATAAGCGTGCAATTTGGGTTTCATTTTTTAAATACTATCAGGTTTATTCAATTTTTTACGTGGGGAATATTTTTTTCCCCTTGAAGGGTAAAAAAGGGGGAAATCCTAATCTCTAATCTCTACTATTTTGTGATTAGTAATTTATAAAATGTAGAAGAGAAGAATTTTGATAACACATAATTGATTAATTCAATTTTGTACCTAGTTTGCTTTAATTGATTTGATAATTTAATATGGACCTATTTCCCGACCTCATTATAACCTAAACATATATATGGATCTACTTATTTTCTAAATTTCTATCTAATGATTATAAAAATGTTATAAGTACTAAAAGTACCCCAAATAATATGTATAGACAGTCTTGAACATAATAGTCACACATCCCCCTAAAGTACAAAATATATAAAAGAGGAAAATAGTGGAAAAAAACTTTGTCCCCTATGGAATATTTCTATCCTTACCCATTTTAACACTTATTTTTCAAATATGGACCCTCTCTTATAGCTTGGTCCTTATTTTTATGATAAGCAGAGTGAGGATTACAATTTTTTATATCTCTAGAATCACATTCAAGTCACTTATTCTACCACTTCGAACTTTTAATATAGAGGAATTACTATAGTATTGCATATTGAGAAAACCTTTAGGTTTATTCCCAATTATAATTCTAATCACTTAAAGTAGTACTCAGCCAATTCCAAATCTTAATTTATCCAATCCAAAGAAAAGCATGACCGAGTATTCAAGACATCTCTATACACATCCATATAGTCAAAGGAGTATAATGTTCATCCATCATGGGGGTGACTAGGGTGATATCATCTCATTATTCCCCCTTTTTTAATTTTCATGTTTTAAAGCATGTCAGAACCCTATTAAGGTTAAAACATTGAATATGTTATTTTCAAGTCTTCCATACACATCCAAAGGTCAAATCTTGATCTTCTAGAGGCCATAACTTTTGACCCGTAGCTCCATTTAAGATCTTCCATATACAAAAATGACCATATAAAAAATTTAAATGATTTAATAATCCACTCTATTTGTTTATATTTGATTTCAATATTTTTTAGAGGCCATACGTGATCATCTGAGGGTCTAAAATTAATGTTTAATGAATTTTTTGGGAATTTTTCTATTTTTAGAACCAAATAACAAATTTAGTTGAATTTCATCCCATAGTATAATTATAATTCTTAGGGTATTTTGGGATATTTTTATAGCTACATGTACTTGCATGTGAAACTTACTATAAATAGTGACTGCTAAAAATAGATGTTTTTTTTTTAGATTTTAGTTTTTTCAAAATTTTGCATGTTAAATCTAAATTCCAAATTGAGGCTTATTTAAGTATGGTTTGGGTTTATAATTATTTAAATTCATTCAATACGAATCAATTCTTAATATTGTTTCAAGATATTAGCCTATTGGTAATTTTATTGTCTTGGTAATTTTTAGGTTCATTATCTGGTATCAATTCAAGTTCAAATCTTGGAGGAGAAAGACATGGTGAGAGGAAGAGGAGGTATTTAAAATATGAAATAGACTATAAAATAGATATAGAGGCAAGTTCAAAAATAAATAGAGGTTATCACCAATCAAGGGAGAATAGAAGGTGGTGATGAAGCTGAGGGAGACGTAGATCATGATGAAGAAATTCAGCAAGAAGAAGAACAACAAGAGCATCCACCATCGATGAAAGAGAGGATGGTTAATGATTTATATAAGGAATAAATGAAGGAATCAAATTTTATGTTCTAGATTATGGAGGGAGTTTAAAAATAGAGGAGTTGATAGATTAGATGAATAACATGGATAAATTCTTCAAGTGAAAGACTATGAGAGAAGACAAGAAGTTAAAATTTGCATGCATGAAATTGAAAGGTCATGCAATGATTTGATGGGATCATCTATAGAAAGAGAGATAAAGGAAAGGTAAAGAGAAGATTAATTCATGAAAAAAGATAGAGAAATTGAAGGAGAAATTTCTTTCTATGGATTATACACAAACTCTATACAGAAGATTCTAGAATTTGAGGCAAATAGATCATAAAATACAAGAGTATACAAATGAATTTTATAAGATTTTTATATGAGTGGAGCATGATGAAATAAAAGAGTATATTATTTCAAGGTATGTAAATGGTTTGAAATTTTATATTCAAGATGAATTAAGCATGCATAGAACACTTTTTATGGAGGAGGTTTATCAATTACCTTTGAAGGTAAAAGAAAAACAAAATTGATATAATTTTAGAAGAGTGTCTCTTAGTCCAAGAAGAGGTGGATCCCCTAAAAATAGGGGATGATGCAGGTTTAATACCACTAGATGTGGGTCTAATACAAATAAAGGTGAATCATCACATGGTGTAGAAAGATAAGATGATAATAGGTAAAGGTTTTAATACCAACAAAGAGGAAGAAGATTTTAGCGAGGATGAGGCTATGGTGGTGCTCGAGGATGGTTTTTGAATTAGCATATATATTATGTCTATTATAGGTGTGGAGAAGAAGGGCATAGAGAATTTGAGTGTCCATACTATCAAGATCAAGAACATGAGTACAATAGAACATGAAAAATTAAATAAATAGGTTACTGAATTGCTAAGAAAGAAGGTGATAAGGGAGAGATTATGAGTCCATATTGAACACTTGCATTTCTAACTCCAAATAAAGATGGAGGATGGAGAATGTATGTGGATAGTAGAGAAACTAACAAAATAATAATAAAGTATAGGTTTCCTATACCTCATTTAGATGATATGATGGATGTGCTTGTAGGAGCAAAATATTTTACCAAGATTGATCTAAGGAGTGGTTATTATCAGATTCAAATTCATGGAGGAGATGAGTGGAAAACTACATTCAAAACTAGGGATGGCTTATATGAGTGGATGGTGATGCCATTCAATTATCTAAGTCACCTATCACATTTATGAGGGTGATGAATATAGTGCTATGAGAATATATTGGTAAGTTTATGTTTGTTTATTTTTATGATATTTTGATATTCAGTAAGACTAAAGAAGAACACTTACAACATTTGAGAATAGTACTAGATTTTTAATAAAGGATAAGTTATATGTAAATTTGAAGAAGTACATGTTTATGCAGAATAATTTAGTATTTTTTGGATTTAAAGTTTTAGTAAATGGTGTGAAAATGGATGAAGAAAAGATAAATTCAATTGTTGAGTGGCCTATTCCAAAAAACATTATAGAGGTAAGAATTTTCCTTGGTTAAGCAACTTTTTACAGTAAATTTATTAAAAAATTTAGTAGAATTGTGGCACCAATAATAGATTGCATGAGAGGGAAGGAATTTTCATGGACTAGAGTAGCCACATAAAGCTTTGAGTTTTTGGATAAGATTACAAAAAGACTAATTTTAGCATTACCTGATTTTAGCAAAGTGTTTTAGGTTGATTGTGATGCTTCATTTGCGGGAATTGGTGATGTGTTGAGTCAAGAAGGGAAGCTAATAGCATATTTTAGTGAGAAGTTGAATGAGGTAAGAACAAAGTATTCTAATTATGATGTTGAAATTTATGTAATTTTACAAGCATTAAGAGATTGGAGGCATTACTTGGTACTTAAGGAGTTTATCATATTTATAGATCATGAGGCTTTGAAGTATGTAAATACACAAAAGACGTTGAATAGTAGGCATGCAAAGTGGGTTTATTTCTTGTAGGGGTATACTTTTATGTTGAAGCATAAATTAGGAAATTAGAATCAAGTAGCTTATGCATTGATTAGGATGGTAGTATTATTAACTATTATGATGAGTGAAGTAGTTGGATTTGAAGCTACCAAACAATTATAAAATACTGATCCATATTTTGGCAAGGTAGTTGAGCAATGCAAGAATCTATTAAAATGTGGTAAAGATGATATTCATGATGATTATATTATATAAGAAGGTTATATCTTCAAAGGGAAATAATTTTTCATTCCAATTGGGTCTCTACGAGATAATATAATACGAGAATTACATAGTGGTGGTTTGGCTAGACATTTTGGTACGATGAAGAAAAGAGATTTGGTTGAGAAAAATTACTTTTATCCACAGATGAAGAGAGATGTGACAAGGTATTTTTCAAGGTACATAATATGTTATGTGGATAAAGGACATGCACAACATACTAGATTATATATGCCATTACCAGTTATAAGAGAACCATGGACATATTTGAGTATGTATTTTGCATTGGGATTACCAAATACATAGAGAGGTAATGATTAAATTTTTGTTATTGTAGATAGATTTTATAAAATGGTTCCTTTGATTTTTTATAAGAAAACCAATGATGCTACTAGGGTTGCAAAATTATTTTTAAAGGATATTGTGAGATTGCATGGTGTTCCAAAAACTATTACTTCAAATAGGGACACAAAATTTCTAAGTCATTTTTGGAAGAATTTTTTGAAGAAGATGGGTAGTAAGCTACAATTCAATAGTGCATATCACCCATAAATATATCGATAGATAAAATTTGTGAATAGGATCTTGGGAAATTTGTTGAGATGCATAGTGAGAGAAGCCCAAGCAATGGGACTTGGCATTGCCACAAGTTGAGTTTGTATATAATAGTTCAGTGAATAGATCAAAAAGAAAATCACCATTTAAAATTATTTATGGTATAAATCCTATGGGTGTTTTATATTTGGTACAATTATTGATTTCTGATTGAATTAGTGATGATGCAAAAGCATTTGTAAAGCATATGTAATAGTTGAAAGGAGTAAGAAGAAATTTACATGAAAGTAATGAGAAATATAAAGTAACAATAAATGCCAAAATAAGATCCAAGGTATTTGAACAAGGAGATTTGGTAATGGTTTACTTGAAAAAAGAAATATTTTCCAAAGGCATGTACAATAAGTTGAAGTACAATAAAATTGGGCCATGTAGAATTGTGAAGAAAATCAAAGATAATTTTGATATATATCTAGTATTTAATGTTTTAGATTTATAAGAATTCTATGGATAAGATAGTGAAGATGAAGAAGTAAATTGGGTGCAATAGGTTCCAAAGAAGAAGAAAGAAAAAATAGTGCAGGGTTTGGATATGAAGATAGTGAGCACAAGGCAAAGGAATTATAACAAATATTAGGTGTAGTGGGAAGGATTGCAACAAGAATAAAACACTTAGATTATGAAATAGGAGCCGAAGAAGATTGATAAAGACAAATGGAAATAGTCTAATCAGGCTAACTCATAGGAGCTAAGTTGTTTTCAACTAGAAGAGAATGATCCAAAAAAAATAGGTTGATCTTCTAAAGGCCATAACTTTTGACCCATAGCTCTGTTTGAGCTCTTCCACATGCCAAAATGATCATATTGAAATATTTTATGATTTACTAAGATATTATATATACTTAGAGTTGATTTTGATATTTTTTAGAGGCCATACGTGATCATCTGAGGGTCCTAAATTAACATTTATTGATTTTTTTGAGAAATTTTTAATTATTAGAAATTGTATATTTTTAGAACCAAATGTCAACTTTAGTTGAATTTCATATCATAGACTAATTATAGTGTTTAGAAAATTTTGGGATATTTTTAGAGCCACATGCACTTACATGAAAAACTTCCTATAAATAGTGGCTGCTAAAAATAGCCATTTTTTTTTAGATTTTAGATTTTTTTAATTTTTGAATGTCAACTCTAAATTCTGATTTGAAGCTTATTTAAGCATGGTTTGGTTTTGTAATTATTTCAATTCATTCAATATGAATAAATTTGGAATATTATTTCAAAATCTTGGCCTTTTGGTAATTTTATTGTCTTGATAGTTTTTGGGTTCATTAAATCTCTACACATAAAACTAATTTAAGTTGTCTTAAATGATTGTGACATGAATTATTAATTTTATAAAAATGAAATGATTTAACCAAATCAAGACTATTTTTTTTGTTGATCATGTCTTATGTTGGATGATTATGTCTTGAACAAGTTTTGATCCTAATTTCTATGCACATGGAAGGTTGGTTCATGTTTGTCTATTTTAGGTTTTTGTCAAGTTTTCAAAATCATATATTAGAAAGAAACAACTATGTTTTTCTTTAAAATTTTAATTATTCTCTTAGTTTCAATTTTACATTATTGAATTCAATAAGTTTTATTCTATTGTGCTTGTCGTAAGTTGATTTACAAAATTCTAATATATTCTATTCAATATATATGAACTAGAGTTAATTCACCTAATTATCAAATTTTGATAAAACAAAGATAAAAAATATTATTTTGAAGTGAGTTTTATATATAGTATCCCTTGTTTATTTTTGCATATGAATTATTCCCTTCGCTTTCCTTTACATGACTTCATTTCTTGAAGAAATGTCTAGGTTGGGGGATGAATAAAGTGGTGGTATTGCAAGAATAGATTTATCCTTTTGATTCCTCTATCCCTGTGTCAGTTTTCATTGATCAAGTTGGCTCTATGAATAATGGAATCTAGGTTTTAGGTGTATTTAAAAGGTTAATTAATTAAAAAATAAAATTGGATTAGATAAAGTGAACTAGTTTTACCTTTTATATAAAGTTAAAAGAAGGTGTGAAAGTTTGAGTGTGTGGTTTTACTTAAATACAACAATCTATTTTTTATTTATAAAAATTCTTTGTTCAACTTGAATTATGTTCCTTTTGGATTTCCTTTTTAAAAGACTAGGGTTATTCAATTTTTGTATGTGGGAAATCCTTTATGTTTTTCCCTTGAAGGGTAAAACAGTAAAAAAAAAATCCCACTATTTAATCTCTCCTATTTTGATATTAATAATTTAGACAATGGTAGAAGAGAATAATTTTCATAATTAATATTTTATTATTTATTTTTATATCTATTTAACTTTAATTGACTTGATAATTTAGTCTATACCTATTTCATGACCTCATATTATCCTAAAAAACTATATGGATAAAAGTATTTTCTAAATTTCTACATAATGCCTCAAAAAATGTCATAACTAATAAAATCACCCCAAATCATATTTATAAACAATCCTAAACCCAAAAATTTCACATCTCCCTAAAGGACAAAAACATCTATAAGAAGATAATAGTGGAAAACATTTATTGGTCCCCTATGAATGTTTCTATCCTTACCCATTTTAACAATTATTTTTCAAATTTGGACACACTCTTATAGTTTGGTCCTTATTTTTAGGATAGATCATGTGAGTATTTATCATTTTTATAGATATATAATCACACTTGAGTCACCTATTATACAACCTTAAAATTTTAATATAGATGAATTCTTACATTATTTAATATCAATCAAAGCTTCCCTTTTATTCCCAATTCTCATTCTAATAATTTGAAGCAGTACTTAGTTAAGTCCAAATATTAATTAATTTAACCCAAAATAAAACATGTCCAACTATTCAATACATATCTATATACATTCATATATTCAAAGGAGCAAAATTGCACAAATCACTCTAAGTCAGATAACTATGTGGAATTGAATTACCTCTTAAGAGTATTAGATATATAGGCAGCGTTAATCCATCATGGGGGTGATTATGGTGAAATTATCCCATTACATTCCACCATTTTTTATTTACATGTTTTTATTCATATCTAAACCTTATTAGGGTTACACCATTTAAATAAGCTATTTAAAATTATTTCATACACATCATAAGGTCAAATATACACACTTAAACATAATTTAAGATGTCAAAAATGATTATGAAAGGATTTCTTAATTTTATAAAAATTATATTATCAACCAAATCAGGATTATAGTGGTAGTCACTCTTGTCCCATGTTGGACAATTATGTTTTGTACAAGTTTCAGTCCTAGTTTCTATGTACTTACAGGATTACTTCTTATTTTCCTGCTTTAGGTGGTTGTCACATTTACATAGTCATATCCAAAAATAAACAACTAAGCTTTTCATTTCATTTATAAGTAATTTTCTTACTTTAAATTTCATATTTGTTTATTCATAATTTTGTTCTATTTTTTTTGTCATAAATTAATTTTAAAAAAATCTACTATATTCGATTCAATTTATCTAAATTAGTGTTATTTCACCTAATAATCAAATTTTTATAAAGCACAGGGAAGAAATAATATTGTGTAGTGACTTTTTAAAGTGGCTTCCCATGTTGGTCTTGGTAAGTCAATTATTCTCCTCACTTTCATATTCATAACTCCACTCTGTGAATAAAGATTTGCATCTAGGTTTCGAGATAAAGAAAGTGGTGTTATTTTAAGATTAATGTTTTCATATTTATTGACCTATATCAAATTTTATTGATCTAGTTGGCTCTAAGGTAATGTGATCTAGTTTTTACATTTATTTTAAATGTTAATTAATTAAAAAATAAAATTAGATAGGGTAAAGTGAACTATTTTTACCTTTATTTTAAAGTGAAAGGAGGTTGTAAAATGTTGAGAGTTCATGTTTGTCCATAAATATAGTAATTAATTTTTTAGTTATAAATATTCTTGGTTCAAATTGGATAGGCATGCATTTTGAATTGCCTTTTTGAAAATTATTGGGGTTTTTCAGTTTTCTTTATGGGGGGGGGGGAATCCTTTATTTATTTTCCCTTGAAGGGTAGAAAAAGGGGGGAGGAGCCCAATCTTTAGTCTCTCTTATTTTGATATGATTAATTTAGAGAATGGTAGAAGATAATAATTTTGGTAATAAATAGTTGATTATTTTAATTTTTTCAATTTTTTCATTTTAATATATTTGAGAATTTAATCTTGACCTAAATTTCACAACCTCACTCTATCCTAAACACTTATATGGATATAATTATTTTATATATTTATATCCGATGCCTAAAAAAATTATAGATACTAAAAACACTCCAAATCATATGTATAGATAATCTTGGACCAAAAATTCATAGCTCTAGGTAAAGGACAAAAACATGTATAGAAGAGGATAATAATGGAAAACATTTTTTTATCCCCTTGGAATGTTTTTATTCTTACCCATTTTAAACCTTAATTTTAAAAACTAGAACCTCTATTATAGTTTGGTCCTCACTTTTAGGATAGATAACATGTTTTATTTTAAATATTTGTAGCTATAAAATAATACTCAAGTCACCTATTCTACCACTTGGAAATTTTAAAAAATATTAATTCTTACAGTACTACATATCAATCAAAACTTCCATGTTATTCCCATTCTAATTATAATCACTCTAAGTGGTCCTCATCCATGTCCAAAGCTCAATTTATCCAATCCAAAACAAAGGATCATGAATTATTCGAGACATCTCTATATGCATCCATATAGTCAAAGGATCACAATTACACACATCACTCTAAGAGGGAGGACTATGTGGGAGTGAAATCCTTCTTCAAAATATTTAATATGTAGGTAGTGTTTATTCATCATAGGAGTGACTAGGCTAATCTCATCCCATTACATTCCCATATTTTCTTATCTGCATTTTTTAGTCATATCAAAACCCTATTAGGGTTAGAACCTTAGAGAAGTTATTTTTAAGTCTTCCATGCACATACAAAAGTCAAATATTCACACATAAATGTAATTTAAGTTGTTAAAAATTATTGTGACATAAGTTATTAATTTTATACAAATGAAATGATCAACCAAACTAAGAATATAGTTGTAGTCAACCTATCCCATGTTGGATGAATATGTCCTACATAAGTTTCGGTCCCAGTTTCTATGCACTTACAAGGTTGGTTGCCTTTTATCTATTTTAGGTGTGTTTTAGGTTTACACAGTCATATGTTATATACAATCAAATAATATTTTCATTTCATTTGTAGTTAGTCTTCTTACTTTTAATGTAACATTTTTGAATTTATATTTTTCTTTTATTGTGATTTCCATAATTTGTTTTAAAAAAGTCTATTATATTATATTTAATTTATTTGAATTAGTGTTAACTCACCTAATAACAAATTTCAATAAAAAATAGATAAAAAATTATATTTTGGAGTGACTTTTTTTAGTGGTATATCATGTTCGTTTTGGTAAGTCAATTATTTCCCTCACTTTCTTTTGAATGACTCCATTATATGAAGAAAGGAGTGCGTCAATGTTGTGGGATACATAAAGTGTTGGTATTGCAATAATATTTTTTTCCTTTTTGATTCCTCTATTTTATTTTTCATTCATCTAGTTGTCTCTAGGGGTAATTAGATCCTATCTTTAGGTATAGTGGAAAGGTTAAATAATAAAATTACATTGGGTAAAGTGAGCTAGTTTTACCTTTCCTATGAAATGAAAGGAAGTTTTGAAAGGTTGAGAGTGCATGTTTTTCATTAAATATAGTAATAATTTTTTTTTAATAAGGATTCATCATTAAACTCAGATAATCATGCATTTTGGATTGGATTATTGAATATTAATGGGGTTACTCATTTTTATTACCATGGTGAATCCTCTTTTTTTCCCTTGAAGGTTTAAAAGGGTGGAGGGGGGATCCCAATATTTAATCTCTCCTATTTTTAGATTAGTAACTTAGAGAATGACATAAGAGATTAATTTTGGTAATGAATACTTTATTATTTTAATTATCTACCTGTTTTACTTGAATTGACTTGAGCATTTAGTCTATATCTATTTCACAACCTCACTCTATCCTAAACAAATATATAGATCTGCTTATTTTATAAATTTATATCTAATTACTAAAAAAATTATAACTACTAAAAACACCCCATTATATGTATAAACAATCATGGACTCTAAAGTCACACATCTACCTAAAGGACAAAATAATATAGAAGAGGAAAATAATGCTAATTTTTTTTTCCCCCTGTGGGATGTTTCTTTCCTTACCCATGTTAACACCAAGTTTTGAAATATGAACCCTCTTATAATTATGTCATTATTTTTAGGATAGGTCACATGAGGATTTAACATTTTTTTAAGATATAAAATCACACTCAATTCACCTATTCTATTGCTTGGAAATTTCAATATAGAGGAATTCTTACAATACTATATATTACAAAGCTTAATTTTTATTCCTAATTATAGTTTTGATCACTTGAAGTAGTCCTTAACTAAGTCCAAATCTTAACTTATCCAATCGAAATCAAAGCATGAGAAATTATTCATGACATCTCTAGATGTATCCATATTATCAAAATATCACAATTTCACAAAGCATTTATGTGGGAGAAATATGTGGTCTTGAATTCCCTCTTCATAGTATTAGATATGTAGGTTGTATTCATCCATCATGGGGGTGATTAGGGTTAGCTCACCCATTAAATTCACTCTTTCCATTTTCATATTTTTAGTAATATAAAACCCCTATTAGGGTTACAACCTTGAATAATCTATTTGAAATTATTCTGTATACATCTGAAGGTCAAATAATTTTAATTTTCCACAAATTATTATGGCATGATTATTTATTTTAACAAGTGAAATGATCATCCATATACGGACTAGTGTGGCATTTAATCTTGTCTAATGTTGAATAATTATGTCCTACACATGTTTCATTCCCAAGATCTGTGTACTTGTAGGGTTGGTTTATATTTGTCTATTTTAGGTGTCTGTTAGGTTTAGAAATTCATATTTAAAATAAAAAAAGTAAGTTTGTAATTTCATCTGTAGTTAGTCTTATTAAATTCAATTTCTCATTTTTTGAATTAGATATTTTTATTCTATTATGATTCCACAAGTTCATTTATGAAATTAAATTATATTTTATTCAATTTATCTAAATTAGTGTTAATTCACGTAATAATCAAATTTTAATAAAACATAGAGAAAAAATAATATTGTGGGGTGACTTTTGTTAGTGGTATCCCATGTTGGTTTTGGTAATACAATTATTCCCCTTAGTTTCCTTTGCATGACTCCATTATATTAAGAAAGGAATTTTTCCATGTTGGGGCATAAATAAAGTGGTGGTACTAAAAGAATAGTTTTTTCCTTATTATTCCTCTATGCCAATTTTCATTGACCCAGTTGGCTCTATAGGTAATGGAATATAATTTTTGAGGGTATTTAAAAGGATAAATAATTAAAATATAAAATAGGATTAGGTAAAGTGAACTATTTTTACATTTCCTATGAAGTGGAAGGAGGTTTTGAAAGGTTGAGAGTACATGTCTTTACTTAAATATATTAATTAGTTTGTTATTTGTAAAGAGTATTGGTTAAAATTGAATAATATTGCAATTTTGGACTGCCTTTAAGGGTAAAAAAGAAAATAAAAATCACATATTTAATCTCTCCTATTTTGAGATTAGTATTTTAGAGAATGGTATAAGAGAATAATTTTGGTAACAAATACTTGTTTATTTCAATTTTTTACTTATTTAAATTTAATTGACTTGAGAATTTAATTTTTACCTATTTCATGACCTCACTCTGTCCTAAACACCTATATCTACATAGTTATTTTCTTTATTTCTATGTGATGCCTAAATATACTATAATTAATAAAAACACCATGAATCTTATGTATAAACAATCCTAGACCCAAAGGTCACATATCTCCATAAATGACAAAGGCATCTAGAATAGGACAATAGTGGCAAACATTTCCCCCCCTATGTGAGGTTTCTATCCTTACCCCTTTTAACTCTTAGTTTTCAAATCTAGGCCCTCCCTTATAGTTTGGTCCTTATTTTTAGGATAGGTAATTTGATGATTTCAAATTTTTTGTAGGTATAAAATTACACTCAAGTCACCTATTCTACCACTTGGAAATTTCAATATAGATAATTTCTTACAATATTACATATCAAGCAAAGCTTCATTTTTATTCCCAATTTTGTGATTCTAGTCACTTAAAACAATACTCAGCCAAGTCAAAAGATTAATTTATCCAATCTAAATCAAATAATGATCAAATATTTATTACATATATAGATTCATCCATATAGTCAAATGAGTAGAATTACATAAATCATTCTAAGTGGAAGAACTATGTGGGATTATATTCTATCTTCAGAGTATTAGATACATAAATAGTGTTTATCCATCACGAATGTGATTGGAGTGATATTAGCCCATTACATTCTCCCATTTTTTTACTTTCATGATTTCACTCATCAAAACCCTATAGGGGTCACAACCTTGAAGAATATATTTTCAAGTATTTTGTACACATTCGATGGTCAAAT